>VWZD01002608.1:360498-469747 GCA_013396695.1 Sakesphorus luctuosus
TTACTACTTTACCCAGAGATTGCACAGCCTAGTTCTGCTGCTCTAAATTATGTAGCAAACTCTTAGAGTCTTGGGTTGTGTTGCTAAATAAGGAAAATCCTTAGGATTTGTCAAAATAGGTTCAAGAACTTTAGACACCAGGCAGCGGAAAATATTTAGCAACAATCCTTTAATGTCCTACAGGTTTGCCAACAATAGAAACCATATTGAAATACATAGTTTGAAGGAGCTGATCTGTTCAATTATTTGTTTTACACTTACGTGTAATGCTAAGTCAGAGCTCATTTTTTTATGTCAGACTACTCACATACTATAACTGGAAGCTGTGTGTTGACTCAGATTAGTGGTATGAGTAGGCATTATTAAGCTGATGCTGCAGTAAAACTGTAGTTCCAATTGTATTGAAGAGGTGGTGTAGTTGTTAAGAACATTTAGTGTAACATTGTTTTATTCTGTGAAACTTAAATTACGTTTGTTATCTCTGATTTCAAACCTGCTATATCTGCATATAGAAGTTTTTGACATTGTAATAGGTATTTATAACCTGTTAACTAAAAAGGGAAAATAAGCAAGATCCAGAGCACCATGTGAGACCTTCATGGAAAAATAACATTCACTGATTTATACCTGCTCTAATATAATGTACCAGTCCCACAAAGATATTAATGTATTTTTAATGTGACATACTGCATCAAGAATTCTGGTACCCTGTTAAAAATCTGAACAAGTCCAATCAGATCCCAAAAGATGATTCAATTTCCTTTATGTTTTTAGACAGAAGCTTTAGTGGAGCTTGGTAAAATCGTGTGTTTGTTCTTGAATTCCTTAGTGTTTAAGTGTGGTGATTATCACTGAGTGTTGGAGTGTTTTGAACTTACTTTATATTCAAATAATCCGTGGGAAATTTGCCACTCCTAGGGGAGGGTTCTTCTACTTCTTATCCGTACCATGTTTATGGAAAAAAATTAAATTCAGGTTTATCTTTACCACTAATGTTTCTTTTGTATATGGGAGCCTTGTATATGCTTTTAAAAATGATGGACATTTTAGTAATAATTTCTCACTTGTATTTGCTGTTGACTTTCTTGCCTGTTACCTACGTGATGAACACCTTTTGTCTTTGAAAATAACTGGGTTTGGATGACTCTGTTTATACTGGTCAGGATTTCCTCTTTTTTTACCTTGGTATTTCTTGATGATTTATATCCTTCCCAAATAAATATTACTGTTCTCAAACATCCATTATACAATTAATATATAATTAATTTGATTTCATCTCTCAAATTAGTTTTTTGTTAAAGACATGGAATATTTTGTCAAGTTTTGGAAAAAGGATTTTGCCCTAATCCAATTTAAAAGAGCAGAGGAATTGCCTTTTCTTCCTTCTCCTTGTTCTATTTCAGAAATATTTTTCCTTGTCTGTTTTTTGAATGGAACTAGAAATGCTTACGACCATTCTTTGTTGCCTATTTTCTGAATCTTGGCTAGCACCAAGTAAAATGCACACCAGCATGGGATGAGATACCCATAGAATATGCATCTTTTCACACATAAGTGCTATTAATTGCAATTCCCTTTAATCTCTAGGAGGCCGATAAAATGACTGTGGTTTTGGACATATGTTTTCATTTTCTCTTAATTTGAACATCTTGTAAACAGAACGGTGTGATGCCTTTGAATTTAGTCCCTCTGCTACTGATTTGCCTGGTAATAAGAGTGATGCAGTGTTGATCGTGAGATCTCTTCCTTGTTTTATAACAATTCCTGTTTAATACTTGAAAAAATGCATATCTATTTTTTAAATACTCATAGGGGTCCTGCCGTGCAAGCCACAAAAGCTGCTGCTGGTACTAAGAAGCACGATCTCAGTAAGTGGAAATATGCAGAGCTTCGTGATACAATCAATACATCCTGTGGTAAGTGGTTTTTTTCTGATTTGAGAATGAAGTCAAGTCGCAGTTGTATGAAAAGTGTTACTTTCTTCCTACAAGAAAGCAAAAAACTTTATTCAGGTTTGAATTATTAACAAATTAATTTTAAAAAGTTTTATTACCCCCAAAACAACAGTAAATGAAGCTATTTCCATATTAAGGAAACAATTTCCTTTGTTGCCTCTTTTAGTGATTATATATTTATGAAGTTAAGCTGCTTGGGCCATAAAATATGTATTTTAATTTTTTAATTAAGTTTCCTCAGTTTTATGTATTTCCACAATGGGAATAATAGTTATTGTGCTTTACTTGGAATTTATGTGTTCTAAGAAATTTTTTGCTGTCACTTCTTGCTGTCACCAGATCACAAAGAAAGCAAACATATCATGTAAAGCACAGTGTAAAATATTTTATGTCTTGGAAGTTTTCCAAGTATGTAACTTGTTGTGGGAGGCTCTCAGTTGGGTCGTTAATTACTTTACCCTGGTCTGAAGATAGAAACAGATAAGAATTATTTTTTTATTAGATATTTCTGTTTCTTGTTTCTAATTGAAAGCAGTTGTTTAATTTCTGATTTAAGATGACTCAGTTTCTCTCTGGATAGATACTGGAAACAAATCCATTCTCTTATATTGCTTTTACATCTACAAGACTGGAGCAATGTTTTCAGCTGAATAGGTGGTGCAGTAATACCTGTGTTAATGTGTGTTCATCCCTAGTGAAGCCAGTTTGGATACTCTTAGATGACTAAGGAAAAAGCCTTACAATCATTCAATCTCTTAATATAATGAAATTCAACAAAATTAAAATACACAAGTGAAAAAAGAACCTAGATGTGAGCAGTCCAGTTGCTAATTTTCTTTTTTGCAGTTGCAGAAATAAACTTCAACAATGAAATTCTATCTGTTTCTGTACTGCTTGTCTTATGATAATGTTAATGGGCAATTTGGTGAAGTAAGACTTATTTCTAGCATTTCACAGCCCCAACCCCCCCATACAACAGCTGCTTTGGGGCCTGCCTTTATGCTAAAGGAAAGGATACGTAGAACTCCTTACCATGAAATACAGGCCCTGGGCTGCAGAGAATGGCAGTTTAATATATTACCTTGTAGCATATTACTGTTACAACTTGATCTCAAATTATACAGCTATCAATATGAAAAGCATTTAATAACTATTTTTTCTGATTTTTCTCACTCATCTCTTCCCTCCTCATTTTTGGGATAGATATTGAACTGCTGGCAGCTTGCAGAGAAGAGTTTCACCGAAGGCTAAAGGTGTATCATGCTTGGAAATCCAAGAATAAGAAACGCAATGCGGAAGCAGAACAGCGTGCTCCCAAATCAGTCACAGACTATGGTGAGGAGGGATCATTTTGTGTTTACATTCATTTTTGTGACAATATTCAGAGGAAAACACTTGTAGAATGAATTTTGGGTTTGCTAGGTTGAAGGAAATTCTTTAGGGGGTTTAAGAGTATTTTTTATGTATTTAAGGCAAATATTTTGAAAAGATTGCAACTGGCAAATACCCTAAAATAAAGTCTTTAACAGACCCAGATACCTGTCTTGAATACCTCTCCCTGAAACCTTTTCTCACATCCAGTTCACATCTGTTAAAATTAGTTTTTTATTTAGACATTGTTGCTGAGTGTTTATTGCTGTGCTACTTTATTATTTCATAATATATAGCTATATAAATATAAATGGAGATAGTTTTAAAAGGTGCTAATTTTCTCATTTACATCATGGTAAGCTTTACATACATCAGATTGCATTCTCTTTTTAAAAATTCTGAGAGTGCTGATACTGCAATTTTTGCTTAAGGGATTTTGCCAAGTCGCTACTTTCTTATTGGACATTCATTCTGCTGATTTCACAGACAAATGTTTATTGTCAAAGCAATGCACTAATAAAAATAAGTGACTGCCTTTCAAGTTAATCAAAAAGTGTGGGAGTTGCCATGTTTAATGCTGACAGACTGAAAATTTGGTACCCAGTCTCAGGAGGGTATTTGGTCCTGCCACACAGCTGATGGGAGAGGCAGACGAGAGGGAAGATGGGGAGAAAGTACTCTCCCCAAAGTCCCATTAGCCTGAGATTAAAGCATTGTCCTGGGACATGGAGGATAAAGATCTCAGGGAATACAGGTGCTCTACTTTCTCTCAGTTCATATATGAAGTTGTCTCCTTCCCCTTGATTCATTTACTGAGTATGCATTGCTTGAGTATTACCTGAGAATTTGAGTTTTTCGGAGAATTTTGGTACAGATATATGGCAGGTGAAATCTGCACCCTTGGAGAAGATATTATCAAGGAATGGGTCTTTGTGACTGTGCCCAGTAATGTGGTTTTAAGTGCTTAAGAATGCTAGTGATTGAAACAGCAGGACAAGGCATTTGAAGCACTTCTGCAAAGTGGTAAATTGCTTTGAGTTTGAGTTCACAAGTTCTCTGTGGAGCTAAATGGATAAAATACATATTCATGCACAGTATTGCTGAGGGGAAGTACCAAAGACCAGAAAATCTTCAGATTTGTGCACATAAAACTTGGAATATTCATGTTCTCATCACATTTATTCACACATTTACAGCATTTTTTTCAGTGTTTCTCACTGCGGATTTTTACTTTTCTTGAAACACGGCATCATATTTCTGAAGAAAAGAACATTGTGGTTCATAAGAAATTGATAGCCACCTTTAGAGACTCTTGTTAATGTCAGAATAATTCTTCCTATTGCAAATAATACTACACGGGCATTTCACATCTATGTATTATAGTTATCTGAGAAGGTAGTAAGAAGGAATTCTGCTTTCTTAGGTGTTTAAGCTAAAAATCTTTCGGGTGTCAGTGTACGTGTGCTTCAAATGATGCAGTTTCTTCATCTTTTCACTGATGTCATATAATTGTATAGGTATCCTTTAATTGGGTTCATACCTTCAGTATAGAAGCTAAACACTAGTTTATATATTATTATTGCTGGAATAGGCAGATTTGGTATTCCAGAGGTCTGGAAATATTTTGTAGCAGAAATGTCAAAAATGAAAAGTGCTACATTAATTAGCTGCCAGATTTGTCACAGCAGTCTGTGCTTAATGTATACAGCTGAGTCTTTGTAACTGGCATCACAAATTATAAGTACTAAATTTCAGGAATAAAATACACAATCAGTAGCAATACTTAGCATCTGTGTTTATTTTGCAACTAGAATTCTCAGTCATATATAATCAGCTTTGGTGAAAAATGTGGAGGTAATGAAACTATAACTTTTATAGGATCAGCACTTTGATGTTTTGTTCAACATGTAATATTTGTTCACAGATTTTGCACCATTTTTGAGCAACTCAAGTAAGTGAGGAGGTGGTTATTTAAGCTAACTTTGAGGAATAGGAAGATTTGAGAGCTCTATACTAACCTTAATCAATCCAGTGTTTTGCTACACTTATACATTGAATTTAATTGTAAAATTAATCTATTTTACAATTTGGCAATGTTATTCATCTGATGGTAATTATATGTTATCCTAGTTATTTGCAAATGTACTTGTCTTTATGAAATCCTACCCATTTGAGCAGTAGTGGGAAGGGAGAATGAAATAACCTTTTTATGTGGTTATTTTAAAATATAATGTCCTTTTTTTCATACCCACTATGAAATACCTTGCTCATTCTAATTTTTTTTTTTTTACTCTCAACATATGGCTTTTTGTTGTAGCAAAACTCTGGAATCAACATAACTATTTTCCTAGCACACAGACTAACACTGAGGTGATGGTTTCTTCTGAATAAAGAACTACGATTCCATAGCACTGAGTAGTAGAGGCTGTATTGGCTGCTTAGTGTTCCTGTCCTCTAGATTTGCTCTTGGATTTAGATAATGCATAGGGGTAGAAATGAGCCTTAGAAATTATTATTGCAGTGCAAAAAGTATTTGACAATACTAAAGCACTGATCTGCTGAGATAGATGTTCAGGCAATTTGTAGAAAATAGAATTAATTTCTTGAAAACTGTCTCCCCCTCTAAGGTACATGTTTCATCAGAGTTCATGTATAAATGTAAGATTCACCTGTTAAAATCTGTTTGTTTTTTTTTCTTTCATTGTTCATGCAGACATGGAAATAAAAAAGGCAATATTATATGCATAGCACATGGGCTTTTTAAGGTTGCACTCTTCAGGTTCAGAAAAACTGGTTTTGCCTGAATCTAAGCAGAATAAATTTCAGAAGAATAGTAGCTACTATTCTACATTAGTCTTGTTCATGACTATAAAAATACAATATTTAAACTGATTTTGTTTTTTCAGGTTATTAAATATTAGCTTAGAAATCATCCTTGCTACTCAACAGACAATGAACAAAAATGGAATTCACTTTTATTTATTCCCTTTATGCTGTAATATGCAACTCTTAGTACCAACTCTCTTTTGTAGAGATGACACAGATACACATTCAGAGGATTTCTTAAACAGAGTATTTATAGCAGTGCTGGTATAAACCACTAAAACAAGATCAGTAACAAACTTTTGCAGGAGGCAGTTATTAAAGGAAAGGATCTTACTTGTAACAGCATTTACTATTTAAAACTAATTATGATAGTGTATATATAACATTAAGAAGTTGGATCAATTGATGAATTAACAATAGAGAGTATGAGGTTTTATTTGAAAGAAAGTTTCTATCCAGAAACAGAAATGTTTGGAACTTGGAGAGTCTAAAAATGCATATGGAAAATATTTACAAAAAATGTATACGAAGGTTGAAAAAATTTCATGTAACTCTTCCTCTTTAGAGATTTAGTTGGTTGATCTTAATGGTCTGAAATAAAGAATTTCTTTAAAATATAAAGCAGCCAGAAAGTAGTTCTATTGCCAGAGTTTTGCACACAGAAACCTAGGTAGAAAGTTATGTTTGGTGGAAGCTTTGTGATAAGCAATATTTGTTGTCAACATTTCTATTAACAAATTTATAATTTCTAACAGTATTATAGTACATACACCCTTCTGTGTTGACTGTCAAAAACCTTCAAGTGAGGCTTTGTAATTTTGTAACTTAAAATAATTTACACTGTGATCTTGTTTTACAAGGAGAGGGACAGAACTAAAGCAGTTACTGATAGTTGTTTCTGGTTGGTAAGAAATTTCATGTGGCAAGTTTCACCTTTAAATATTGAATTAAAGCAGAATGGGTTATTTTACTTGCTTTGTTTTATCTAAACATTCCATTGAGCAACACACAGATAGAAGTTAATGTGAGCCTTTCCTGACCAGTGTTGTAGTAGTTGTGATTGACAGAATGCACATTATATGAGGTGGGAGTCCTTTTTAAGTTTGATGAGACTTCAGATGATCTTGAATTCAGAGAGAATTTCTCAGATTTTGGGGGGTCTTGTGAATTGTTTCCTTGTTTGTTTTGTTGGTGTGGTTTTATTTTAAATTTGCTGATTACCAAGGCAAATAATAATATGCCTGAATGTTTTGTTTGCTTATTTTTGCTTTGTTTTTTTGGTTTCCTGTATGATAGCACAACAGAACCCAACAGCCCAGCTCCCTGGCAGGCAGCAAGAGATTGAGATGAACAGACAGCAGCGTTACTTCCGCATTCCCTTCATCCGCCCCGCGGACCAGTACAAAGACCCCCAGAACAAGAAGAAGGGCTGGTGGTACGCGCACTTTGATGGACCGTGGATTGCTCGACAAATGGAACTTCATCCTGACAAGGCACCCATTCTCCTTGTAGCGGGTTGGTATTGACAGCAAAATTCAAAACATGGAAAAGGTTCAGAGTTGATAAGTTACTTAGTTGCTTTAGGAAGAGACACTGAGGATGCAAGTTTCCCAAGTTATTTTGTTTGTTTTTTTGTTTTTTTTCCAAAAAATCAGCAGTTCTTATATAGGCAGAATTTGAGGATTTGGGACCGCTATTGGTGGTGGCCACCCTTTCCAGAATACCATTTGGCCATGTGTTCTACTTATACACAGACTTCAATTTTGGAAGTCATAGACAGTGGGAATTCAAATGTAAATGGTTTTATTAAGTGTCCTCAGATTAGGATCATAGAATCGATTGGGTTGGAAAAGACCTCCGAGATCATCAAGTCCAACCCCTGGTCCAACTCCAGTCCATTTACTAGATCATGGCACTCAGTGCCATGTCCAATCTCACCTTAAAAACCTCCAGGGATGGGGAATCCACCTCCTCTCTGAGCAGGCCATTCCAATGCCTGATTACTCTCTCTGGAAAGAATTTTTTTCTGATCCCCAAGTTAAAATTTCCCCTGGCAGAGCTTGAGCCCGTGCCCCCTTGTCCTATTGCTGAGTGCCTGGGAGAAGAGACCAACCCCCACCTGGCTAGAACTTCCCTTCAGGTAGTTCTAGACAGTGATGAGGTCACCTCTGAGCCTCCTCTTCTCCAGGCTAAACAACCCCAGCTCCCTCAGCCTCTCCCCATAGGACTTGTGCTCCAGTCCCTTCACCAGCCTTGTTGCTCTTCTCTGGCCCCGCTCCAGCCTCTCAATATCTTTCCTGAATTGAGGGGCCCAGAACTGAACACAATACTCAAGGTGTGGCCTCACCAGCGCTGGTCACTTCCCTTGTCCTGCTAGCCACTCTATTTTTGATCCAGGACAGGATCCCATTGGCCTTCTTGGCCACCTGGGCACACTGTTGGCTCATGTTGAGCTTCCTGTCAATTAGTACGCCCAGGTCCCTTTCTGCCTGGCTGCTCTCCAGCCACTCTGTGCCCAGCCTGTAGCGCTGCATGGGGTTGTTGTGGCCAAAGTGCAGGACCCGGCACTTGGCCTTATTGAACTTCATCCCTTTGGAATTAGCCCATCTCTCAAGCCTATCCAGATCCCTCTGCAGAGCCCTCCTGCCTTCCAGCAGTTCACTGAACTAGAGACAGCATGAAGATAAAACATTACAATTTATCTGGGAAAGTTCTACTCATCATCGTATTGTTTTTTAGTTAGCTTTGGGAAATGACAAGCAATTTGTATCAAAACAATTTGTACATGTGTTACATTGTCTTTGCATAGTATGGAGCTAATAGCAAACTGTGCTTTTACCCTATTTATGCTGCCTAATGTGAAATAATAGCTTTTTAATCTTAAACATTTAAAATGAAAACTAAATATTGCAGTGCGTAGTAAAGATTTGTCTGGTAGTGAAATACTTCCAGCTTTTCTGAAGAATAATGAAAGGAGGAGAAAATACTGGAGACATGCTGTTCATGGTTCTGTGTTTTGAGTTCTTATATTTAACTTAGAGATTGAGGAAAAGTGCATAACCAGAGTTATACTTGAGTAGCAACAAAAGTTTTTAACTGCAAATTATGTTTAATAGAATTCCTTACACTGTCTGTTACTACTCATTGTAAAAACCCATAGCTAAAAGTAGCTCTAATGTCATGAGTACCACATTCAATGGATGACCTATTAAAAATACACCCATCCTTTTGTTGGGTCTCTTGTGTTGGTTGCATTTGATAAACACTGTTTCTTTTGTGCTGGCAGATTAGCTAGATGGTCAAAAGTCTGGAGTTCTCAGTTGCTTTGCTACAGTTAAACAAATAGTAAGAGCAGTTCACTGTGAAATTACCTAAAACTGAAAGTATATGTAAAACGTATTTCTACAGGCAGTTAAATGCCACCTTGACATCTGATCTCGTCAGATCTCAGAAGCTGAGCAGGGTCAGCCCCGGTTAGTACTTGGATGGGAGACCTCCTGGGAATACTGGGGGCTGTAGGTTCTAGTCCTGAGGACTTCACTGTCACTGTCCAAGCTCGCTCGGCTGTGGCAGATGAAGAACTTAAAGGGTGGGGCCAGTTCTGCGCACGCTGTGCCTCACCTAAAACATCCACTGCACAGGCTGGAAGGGCACACCCACGTGGGGAGAGCCCTTCCCAAACCTGCGTTCGCAAAGCCCAGCCACACATACATGTAAAACAAATGCAGTTGTCATCCTGCAATGGATTTCCGAAGAATATATCAAGACACTGATCTTGTCAGCTTTTTTCTCTGTTCGTTTTTGCTCAGTTTTTAAGCACAACTCAGACAATTGCAACATCTGACGCTAGTTTATTCTGATACTACTGTAGTGCTCTGTGAGTAACAAAAAACCCA
Organism: Sakesphorus luctuosus; assembly: GCA_013396695.1. Lineage (NCBI taxonomy): Eukaryota > Metazoa > Chordata > Aves > Passeriformes > Thamnophilidae > Sakesphorus > Sakesphorus luctuosus. Next base: position 370,547 of record VWZD01002608.1, read on the forward strand.
ACCCAAACCAAAAAACATTTAACTGAGGACTCTTCTCCCTATAAGCTCTGAAGTCTTTTTAAAAAACAGAGCTTAAGAGAGGGAAACTAATTAACAGAGATCTAATTTTTATTAATGAGACTTTTGAATGATGTAAAAACGTTTTATTTTTCCCTTTACCACTTCAGGTAAGGATGATATGGATATGTGTGAGCTTAATCTCGAAGAGACTGGCTTAACCCGAAAGCGAGGTGCTGAAATTTTGCCGAGGCAGTTTGAAGAAATTTGGGAACGCTGCGGAGGTATCCAGTACCTTCAGAATGCAATTGCGAGCAGACAGGCTCGTCCCACGTACGCCACGGCGATGCTGCAGAACCTCTTGAAATAAACGGGCATCTTGCACAGTAGCGTTCAAGATGAGAACCCTTGCCTGTGATACAAAGGGAAGAGTTCCTCTGTGCACCAGGGGACGTAAACATTCTATAATCATGTTAGAGATGTTTAATATAAAGTGAACAGATTTTATTAATCATCTGGTTTGTTAATTTGTACTTTATGATGTTTAATTTGTGTAGTGAACTTTACTAGATATGAGGACCTTGAAGAAACTTCAGTCAGTGTAGTTTGTTGCATTTTGTTTATATGTTTCATTTTCTTCCACAGTTTCTATTAGAACTCAACACTTTTAAGCAGTCTGTCTCCAGTACATGTTACAAAGAACTGCATTGCAACCATCTTTTTATAAAATTCCTGCTTCAAAACACTGAACAGTTGGCTTCAAGTGGTCTAGTAAAGAGGATATGCTGTTTCTAATAACTGGAATTGTGAGGCCTTAGCTTTGACTTCTGTTACGGAGAAGTTGGAGTATGCTTTTATATAATCTGAGACATTTTATGTCCTGATTTGCAAACTGGTTAGTGTCTGTATTTAGTGATTTTGGTTTTTTTTTCAAAGTCTGATGGGAAATCCTCCTAAACTTGAGATCCATAAGTCCCTATTTAATTCATTCTTTGTCTTGGTTTAAGAGAAATGGTTTTCTCTGCATTCTGAGAACAGCATTCATAAATGTCAATATAGTGTAATACTGGAGGTCCTCAAAGAATGCACTGCTCCTTAGGGCTTATACCACTTCTTAGTTTCTTTTTCTTTTTTTCTTTCAGTACAAATTTGCTTTAGACATCTTTTTCTGACCACATTCCATTAGGAATTCTTGGACAGTTGGTTTAGCCAGGTAGTGTAATTTCAACATACTATGCAAAATTTTCCAAGCCTTGTATCTGGAGGCATATAAGGTTAAGGATAGCATAAGGGAAATACGTTCAGCTTTTTGGTGTCAGTTTAACTTAACTGAATATCAAGGCCTGAGCCTCAGATATCTTGTTTATTTTAATTGTAATAAGATATACAAGGTCTCTGCCTTTTGTTAGACTTTGTAAAACATTGGTCGAATAACATAATGCATCATCTTAATACTATGTACTGATGAAATAGCTACAATTTCTAGTATACTGAAATATAGTGATTTGGAGACTGAGCTTTATCGTAATCTCCTCTGTAAAGTTTCATAGCTTTTAACAGTTCCCTTATCAAGCAGTTTGCTTTGGGACATTTTGTCGATGGGAATCATTAATTTCATACAGTTTTAAGATGCATCTCTTTCACTTACTTGAAGATTGTTTAACTATGATGGCCATTATTTCATCAAATTAAACTTGACTATTTATTATCTCTCCAATAGGAATTCAAAATATAAGTAGTTTGATGTCCAATTACTTATTTACCCTGATTAAAAAATGAAGTCTTGCTCTTTTAATTGACAAACTTCATTTACACTATAATTTCCTCTACTCAGTTTGAAACCTCTTGGGAACATTAGTTTTTAAATGCATAAATATACTTAATATTCAAGAGGTACAGTTCTGTAGCACAAAGAAAACTCCTGATGCTGACCTTAGATTGTGGCTGCATGCCATAGTCTGCTTGTTATTATAAGTACACTCCTTACTGTAATACTTGTGGAGCTATTCAAGTAGTAGTTAACTCTGTACAAATGCACTGCACCAGGGATTCTCAGCTTCTGCTGCATACCCACTCAGCTTCTTGGTCATACGATTGCAGACGAGGAAATGTTTTCATTTTACCCAAATTTTTCACTAAAACTGTAATTTGTCTGGAAGATGAAAGGAGCACTGCATCAGACTGCTGGCTAGCAAGTTCTGTGCAAACTTGTGTGGTGTTGCATGAATTCAAAGGTGCAGCTTAGGAGATTGCATTGGAATCAAAGTTGCATGTCTTCCAGTGTCAGAAATTTAGCGCTGCAGGAAGCTGTGCTCTCACTCATGCGATCCAAGGAGGAAAATCACTGAACTGACCCATGTTTATTTCTGTCTGGATTTAGCTGCTTGACTTAACACATTCCATCTCAAGGGGTGTGTGTGTGTATATATATATATATATATATATATATATCTACACCCCCCATGGATCTTATGAGCCTGAACATAGTAAGCAAAGAACCTCATTATTAAGTCTGTGTTATATGTTTATACACATACATAGGCTTAAATATTTTAGTAAGTATGTGTGTAAAGGTGCCTGTGGGGAAACTTTAAATAAATAAAACTAATTGAATTTTCCCAATCTGTTAATTTGATTATGCCAGGATTACCTTGACTGGCATAAAAAAGAAAATTTGTTCTTCAGAATGGGGTGTAGGGGAATTTTTGTTAACTAAATGACTAACAAATATGAGCAATCAGGAAAATAAAATGGACTTTGAAATAGTGGAAGAGGGTCTGGTGGCTGGATGTTCACAAATGAGATGTTCCCACCTCTCTGCAGTGCTCCAGAAGTATGACTGAGGCAAGCAGAAGATAGATTCCAGAAATCAGGATATTCTAGTTTGCACAGTAGCAGGCTGCTTCATTTTTTTTTTATTCTCTGCAGCAAAAGCAGCATCTGCTCTTAGTTTTACTGACCTTTTTGTGCAACAAAATTAATTTTCAGTTATTTTCTGAGTATTTTATTTTTTTACATGTCAGGCAATGTTCATCTACTTACCACTTATTTCCGTGGTCCCACCTACTGTGTTAGATAATTATACAGTTGGTTGATTAGGTGAAGAAATAAAAAAGGAGGGAGAAGGGGGCTGTTCTGTCTAGCTGTATTATGACCTAATGCCCTTCTGATCTATGGTTATAGAGAAAAATTCAATTTGGTTTTTAAAGCACATTGGCTTGGTTCTCTCTGTGTTTGATTTAAAAAAAATAAAAACATTCTTCCTGCCTGTCAGTGAACTTGTCCATTGTAGTTGATATCTGCCTGAAACAGTCCACAGAACAAAGGAGAGAATCACCTCACTAGGCTACATTCCTGACTAGGTGACCCAGGAATATGCATTTTCTTGAGAATGCTACTTCAAAGATCATAAGGTTGTTAAATACTTGTATTTCATCCGCTGAGAAGATTGTTTTTCTTTACATAGTTTAATACTTTGAGTTGTTCTCAAAAACCTTTATTTAAAGTAGTAAATGACCTCCTAATACTGTACTGAAAATTAAAAATAAACACATTCCATGCTGAAATCTCACTTGTATCTTCTTACCATTTTATCTTTGAAGATTTAAACCATAATAAGTAAGGGTAAATTAAGTTATGAGAAGGATAAAAGGATTACTGTGCTGGAACTGCCTTCTGTATCAGATGTTTTTTTGGTGCTTACTTTTTAAAGCTTTAATAAATGTTTTGTTGTTACTTTCTAAGGTAAGTGTTTCTCAGAAATAACAATATTAAAAAAATCTGATTTTGTTACTTCTAAATATCATCCCTAATTTTTTGGTATTTATTGAAACAAGTATCTTTTTACTTTTATTACTATTTTTTTTTAACATTTTAACATTTTAACATTTATTGCTGTCCCTTCAAACATAGCTATCATTTGCTATGCTTTTTTGAATATTTTTCATTTTTCATGTCAGTCAGTGACTAGTGAAACTAATTCTGCTTCTTTGAGTTCGTGTGCTGTGGGGGAAGCTTTATGTCTGGGATGGAGAAGTTCTGTGCTTTTTGTTTGTTTGTTTTCCCCTTAAAAATAGTCTTAAGAAACTTTCTTATCATAAGGGCCAAGTCAGAATAGTAGTTTTTTAATGTAAAAAGATTCAAGTATTTTGGACTTTTTTATCTAGAAAATGTAATTTCCTTTCACTTTCCTTATGGTTTTTATCTCCACCTGTGACTTTACATCAGTTTTAAGGTAATGTGATGTGTTTTAGTTTGAGATTAAGTACTGGTTGGATTCCCAGTGAAATTTTCAAGTAAATAGTTTTATTATGTTTTATTGAAATACAAAAGGCTTACGTCCAGCAAATATATTTGGTAATTATTAATTGAGAGTGATAAATACAATCATGAATAATTATTATTAAAATACACATTTTAAAATTGCTTACTTTTAATCTGGCTAGTGATAACTAGTATGACTTGAATTATACGAAACACATACAAAAATACATTTGTAATGGAAAAAAAATGGAATGCTATCAGCATTCTTAATGCATTCTTAGCTTACGTGAGCAATAGTGAAAAGCTAACATTTGTTGGCAAGGATGACTTCCAGTGCCCTGCAAGAAGTATTTTTAAAGTAGTTTTATTCTGAAGTGTTACTGTGTAAACCCACATATTACGTTTCTTCTTTATTCTTTTTTCCTACTTAAATAAAGTAAAAATACTATTTCAGCTGTAGAAACTCAACCTTGTATTCTTGGTGCATTGCCTTCGTTCGTACACTATCACCGGTCTCGGTGTTTTTGCAGGCAAATCTGTGCAGTGAGTTGTTTGGAATTCGTAAACAGTTCTTTGAGCATCCATAACAAGGTAGACTAAAGTTCAGTCTTTGCTGTGGTAACTGCATAGTGCGAAGTGAGAAGAGTGGTCGCTGAAATCAGCTGGTGTCTTGAATACACGAAAGCTTCACATCTGAATGAGGAGCTGTCATCCAGTATAGTCATGAACTTTGCAGAAGCTCAGTTTGAGCTGTAAGTATGACTTCTGATGTGCACCAAGCAGCAAACAGTACCTGAATATTGTACAACACTGGTGCAGGAGATAAATACAGACATACTCAAGAAAAAGATGCTCAAGGTAAAATAATGCTCATACTTGAATCAGGATTCATAGTGCGTAAATTAATAAGCCTACAAAATACTTAATGGCTGCCCGTTTTCTGCTTAGATTTCTTGTACAACAACTAATAGTAACCTATCAAAATTACTTACGTGCATACCGAGTTTAAAGTGTACATGCTTATGTGCAAATCTAGTCTACTTGTTTCCAGAAGACTGCTTGTGAACATAAATATCTTGTTCTGAAAAGTTGAAGCTCTTCCATATTGTGCCTAAGCAAAAAGTTTGCAGTCTTAGGATAACCTGATAGTGTCAATTAAGGAGTGAATTGTACATGTATATATGTATAAGCAATGTTCATAGAAACCCTTAAAAAATTAATTCTGACTTGTGTGTGATATTGCAATGTGAGTGTTGTAGGGAGAGAATGAAGACGTTCCCAAGTGCTTCTGATGTGTCCTTTGGTCAATGACAGCTCTTATTTCTGTTTGCCACTTACAATAATATATGTAAGAAAGTTAATAAAAGGGTATAGCAACTGGCTGAAGTTCCATTGACAAACAGTGAAAAATGTCACATCTCAGCAAAATCTGTTTCTAGCACTCGGCTCTTAAATAAAACAGTTAAGACCTATAAACACTGGATGCTAAATGCATGCATCTTAAAAGTGGTGACTTCGCACCAGGCAAATTTTAGTCATAGTCAAATAGGTGCTTAACTTGATCATGTTGCTTTCCTTCAGCAAAACAATTTAATGTGTACTGCTTTTAGAGCCGAAACATTATATCTTTAGGAATCCTTGAATTTTTTTCATGTGCATAATCATCCTGAAGTTCAGTCTTAAATAATGCAGATCTTCCTTTTTGAATACCTGTAACAGAAAGTCTTGTAAGACATTTGAAAAGCATTGTTGAATTTGAAAATGTACTATTTATCTAGTGCTAATAGGGAGGGTCACACTAAAACCTGTTGAGATAATCTCTACTTCATGGTAAGGAGAATTGAGCCTGGGGAAGAGAAGGGTCCAAGGAGACTTCTAGTGGCCTCCCAATACCAGAAGGGGGCCAAAAAGAAAGATAGAGAGAGACTTGTCACAAAGGCATGTAGTGACAAGGGAGGAAAGGCTTCAAACTGAAAGAGAGTAGGTTTATATTGGATGTAAAGAAGACATTCTTTACTGTGAGGGTGGTGAGGCACTGGAAACGGTTGCCCAGAGATGTTGTGCATGCCCAGTCCCTGAAGTGATAAAGGTTGTTAGTTTTTGGACTGTTTACTAATTGGGCAAAAACCTAACCAACCAAGACACCCTCTCTGATATCTTAAGTTTTGCAGTAATTTTCCATGTGATTCTATAGGTAAACTGGAGACATTTTTCATGTTTAGGAAGGAATTGAAGGTTATTTTAGCTTCTGCTGGATCTTTATGCCTATTTTCAAATATGCCTTCTTTATAAATACAGAGCTGTACTTATTGTAGATAAAATGTCCTAAAAAGCTGTAACTGCTTTCATTGCATATTGCAAAACAGAATTTAAATCCTGTAATTCTCATTTTGGCCTCCGAGCTCTAGAGATCCACCTCCTCCTCAAAATTTAACTCAAGTGCCATATTCTGTATTAGAAATTCTAACCCCAAATGACTTTTTTTAGATTGTGATATCAAAGTGGTCCTCTTAATTTCAGCTCATTAAAGCTGTTCTTTATACATTCTTTTCCTCCATCTGAATTTTTTCAAATCACTAAAAATGTGCTGAAGGGTGATGTAAACATCCACTGTGAGTGTAAATAACTGAAAAATAGCAACCTAATTTTTTGGAACCCATTTCAATTTTCTGGTTACTCAACTTCTCGATTAACTTATTTAACTAGATCTTGAGAGGAGTTTTATATACTTTAGGCAATTCACACAGTCTAGATGACACAGGCCTGGTTTTCTTTCACAGATGTGCCATTTTATTACTTTAATAAAATATTTAATGCTTTTCTGTGTAGTAATTTTAAGTAGTTTAGCTAGTATGAAAGTTTATTTGTTCCAATTACCCACAGGCATATTTCTTTTAAGATGGGTGTAAAATACTAATTGCAAACATCTGTGCTTGTGTTTATCCACAGTGAAACCAGTTCATTCTTGAGCTTTCCAAAAGTGCTGCTCCCTGCTGCTTTGTCCACCTCTGTCTCTGCATTCCAGTCCCCCCCACCTCCCACCCCCTTTCATCTCAGTCTGTAACTGTGACCTGGAGTACTTGAAGAGACCCAACCTGGGTATGATAAAGATCAGTGAAAACAAATCTGTCTGGTGTCCTTGCTTGTTCCTGTATTTACATACCGATAGGCATTTAATGAGCCAAAGATTCATGTAGTTGGTATCCCGTCTCCCATAATGTCTGGCTAATGCCAGGGCAGTCCTGTACTGATATTCCCCACAATAACAATGGATACCGACAGCTATAGCAAAACCTTTTGCTTCCTAACTGGACTGTGATTCAGAAAATCAAAAATAGTGAAGTAAAAGCTTTTTGTCTACCTTCCAAGAGGTCATACTCAGATACATCAGAAGTAAGAAACAGACTGGCAGCTTTTCTCATTTCTGCCTACTTCCCAATTCCTGCCACTCCTCTGCCCCAAAGATACAAGAGGTTTCAAGTTGTAGAACTTGCTATAATATTTGAGATGTGAGCAATATTCTGCTCAAATTAGAATTCCTATTTGTTCAAACTCTATGTAGCTTAACCAGGCAATTTTTAAATGATTGTTAATTTTTTATTAAACTGCTGTTTGAACCTTTTAAACCTCCACTTTGGTTTGCATTTTGTGTTACTTTCTCATTTTAGGTATTCCTTCTTCCTTCACAAGTTACAGGGATTGCCACATTAGCACATGGTTATTCCTGGTAATACTGACAAACAGGAAACAACAAATTTTTAAAGTTCCACAAACCTTGGTTTTGTCTGGTTGGTGCTGGAAATGAAGAACTTCAGAGACTAACTTGTCAGTCTTGGCTTTGTAAACTGGTCAGGTGACCTACAAGAGTGAAAAAAATTCTCAAACCACTAATTATTTCACTAAATCACAAAAAGCACTCAGAGAGGATGGACCGCCAAAGTCATGCAAGAGAGCTGTAAGGAAAGCAGTTCTACAGTCCTCTTATGAAACCTACACAGCAGTAAATGTGGAAAGCAATGAATATGTTAGTATTTTGGTAGTTCTGAAATTGCCAAGCAAGAGAATAGATTTGAGTTTGATTTAGTTGTGGAGTTAATACACGAGGGTGGACCTGTTATTTCAGGTGGGCCTGTTTGCTGAGGAGGAAGAATAAGGTTTTCATGCATTTTACCTCCAGGCTGAATTGTGTTTTCAAGTTCATGTAATGCTTCATGATCAATGATCCCTGGGGAACCGAGACAAGCACTTACACTGCAAGCCATGTGACAAAAGCTAGATATGGGTTCATCGTGTTCAAAAGCAGGATTAATCCTTACAGCATTTTCTGGATTGCAGCTGCTGAGAGTAGGACTTCTACAATGCAGAACATTTTTGTTTAGGTAAGATTTTAAATTGCAAAAGAAACAAAAGGAATATTTTGAAATTTGAAGAAAAAGATTGTAAGCAGCTTACTGCAAATTAGAGTTTCTTTTGCATTTTCTTCTTAATTTAACAATTAAAACGATGAAAAGAAATGCAAGGCTTAGAATGCCAGGAATGAGAGGTTTAAAAATGAAGGGTTGTGTGGGTTCTGGAGCAAATTTTGCACAGCGCTGTCCTTGGTAAAGCTGGTGTCTACGTACGGGGCATCTAAAATAAGGAGGAAGAGAAAAAATGTACAGAAATTCAAGGCACAAAGTACAGAGTATCTTAAATGAAAAAAACAGAATATCTGCAATTTGATATGGGCCCATTATTTCCACTACAAGTAATTGTTAGGTGTCTGCATAAAAATAATGTGAAAGATAATACTCTTACATTCATGAGAGTGAGTGTTAAAAAGACACTGATACATTCTTTGTCAACCTACAGATTTTAGGGAAATCATGCATTTCAAACATCTCTGACAAATTTCTAACCCCACAGGTGAAATAGAAATAACATTTGAAGTTTAGAACCTGAGGAGCTCAGGTGTGTTTTAAGGTGATGTCTGAACATATCTTTGAAGCCTCTAGCCAGTTTCCTTGTGATTTCACTCTGAGCAGCAAGGTCTGATATAAGAATTTACTACAAATAGACAGGACACCGCTCCTCATGATAGGACAAGAGGAAATGGCCTCAAGCCGCACCAGGGGAAGTTCAGGTTGGACAGCAGGAAAAATTTCTCCACTGTAAGGGTTGTGAAGTTCATTGGAATGAACTGTCCAGGGAAGTGGAATCACCATCCCCAGAAATGTTCAAGAAACAACTGGACGTGGCACTCTGTGATATGGTTTAGTTGACACAGGGGTGCTCAGTCAAAGGTTGGACTTTATGATCTTGGAGGTCTTTTCCAACCTTAATGATTCTATGATTCTAAAAATAGCTGCCTTTAAAGCAAGGGAGAAGATTGCCATAATTTATGTGAGAACACAGGGGTTCCAGTTAGTGGAAATCCTACCATGCTGCTGAGTGAATTCACACACAAAACAAGGGCAAATAGTAGGCCATAATTTTCTCTGTGACTGTACAAGTTTGCACAGGCTGTCAGCCCGAGACTGGGGATAAGTTTGTAACTTGCTATATAATTGTTTATTATTTTTAATACTTTTATAATTCCACATAATGGTTTGGTTATTACTGTACATCAAGTCAGGGCTTTTCTAAAAGGGAAGAGTGTTTTCTTTACTGCATCAGTCTTGGAGGAGTAGGCAGTACCCCTTGGTACCTCAGAAAAGTTTGAAGAGGACCCTTCTAGCTCACAGGCTTATTTCTAGTACAAAATACTACAGTTGCACTGCTGTGACTCTCCAAGCCAGGAATTTGGCAGTAGCTGTGGTGAATTCAGTGTAATGTTCTGTTACTCTTTCTGTGATGCCCACTGAAGAAAATAGATTATGGCAATATTGTTGCTACTGTGAAATTATTGTATGAATAATGTGCTCAGCGGTCTTATTTTTTTGACATTAATCCTAACTAAGCTAGAAGACCCATCATTAACCTAGTCAAGTCAATTTTAAGACAGGATAAACAAATGGATTCTGGTTTTTTGCTGATACACTTGGTTTGTCAGCTATTGTGTTCCTGTCAAGTATACAGTTTCACATAATGCTCTAGATTATCTAGTCTTAAAATGAGAAAAAAACTTCATATTCTGAACAGTGAATTAATGTGTTCAAGTACTGTGTAGCTCTCAATATTGTCTTAAGATAATTTCATGTGAAAATCCTTACAGAAATATTTGCAGTTAGGAGGAGCTGCTAATCTTCAAGTCTTTCCCAGGAAACCCTGAGGGCAGCCTCAGCCTTCATATGCTTTATTGGGTGGTCTGGAAGCAGAGTAGAGTGATCCCCAGAGGTGTGTTTATATGAATACAGATTTCCTTTTTAATACATCTTTGGAAAATGTAATAGTCAAACCATGAATGTGTTATTTCATTTTTTGAGTATGTATTTGGAAATCTGAAAAGAATACATGGGTTTGTGTGTGTCATCTCTGTCAATGATGGTGAATTTCTAATAAATTTCTAAAGCATCTCTAAAAATTAACTAGGTCATGGTGTTCTTTGTGTACTAAAAGGCTGAAATGGACTTATCCAAGGGGAGACTATTGAATACTTTAGAAAGGCATTGCAATGTAACTTAAAGCATCTGAATGTTGAGATTTTGGCTTATTAGCCTAGTTTACGCTGTTGAAAAGGGCATACTTGGTATATACTTCATCATGCTATAGACATTATCAGGGGGCTGTTAAGAGAATTCATTTTGACCACCATCTGTTTACCTGCAGACAGCTCCTCTTCCCGGAACTAGCTCACATTTCCCACCATTGACACAAAGGTGCGGTTCCAGCTCACACAGGCTCCGGCAGGGCAGTCCGTCTTGGCTGGCATAACCGGGCTTACAAAGGCAGTCAGCCTCTTTTGTCCACTCGTTCATTATGCATTCAGAAAACTTGTCACATGCCATGAATTTGCATGGGTCTGCCTGATCAGCTGTAAACGATGAGTAAATCATTAATTGAAACATTACTGCAAAGTAACTTGGCAGGCTTTGTTAGAGAAAACAGTTCACATTTACTGGCCTTCCACTTGGGCATGTTAATAGGAGGATGTAGTCTAGCATAAAAGGACCCACATCCTTCTTCCTGTGGATGACACAGCAAGCACGAAAGCTTATGCTGACTTCTGCATTTATTTACCCCATCACTGTTAAGCTGTCATTTTATTTTCATCTCACTGGCAAGGATTTTCACATTTGGATATTTTTATCCTGTTTTTACTGTAAGTGCTAGTTTTACACTCCTGGATGCTGTGCTACAGCCTTGCTTATGTGTGAGAAATAGTTTCAGCTGTAATGATCCTCCATACATAGTTTAGGACGTGATAGAGGGAAAGAATTAGGTTGTTGAATATTGCACAGTAGTAAGACACACAACGTAGAAATATTGTCATGCTCTAAAGAAAATATGTACTTGCAGACCTTGCTTGTTTGCATTACAGTAGTAATGCAATCTTACCTGGCCTTGCTTGTTTTATTTTGTTTTTTAAATATTAGTAAGAGATGCCTCTGTGAGAGTAAGTGAAAAGGACCCTGCTGATGTTCACAGGAAGGCCTAAATGAGAGACAGCTTTAAGTCCTATCTCCAGCTGTCACAGAAGTCTACTTTTCCTTTCCATTCTCTGCTTCTTACTAGAAATGCAAAAAAAAAAAAAATACCTAGAAGGAGTAATTTTAACTTGCCCTGATGGGGCGATGAAGAGGAGGGCTGCATGCACCAATCTTGTCTTATGGAGCCTGTTTCCTGCATACTATGGGATAAAACCCTTAGAAGGCAAAAGATGAGAAGCAGATCAGAGGATACAAATTCTGTACTTGCCAGCAAACAGTTTCAGTAAGATTTGTGAATCCAGAAAGGAGAAAAAAAGATAATTGTAGAAAACTGGGAAAGGAGAACACAAAGAAGGAAGTGAGACCAGATATGCAGGTATGAGCTGGACTATGTGGCTCTTTATAGTTACGTATTGTAGAAAGAAGATTTATACTGCATATTGCAGCTACTATCTGTAAGTACTAGCTGGGCCGAGAAATTTCTTCTTCAGCCACTTCATGCTCTGCATTAGATGCTCAGTAATACTAATTTCAGTGAAAAATGAGCATTGAATTCTTTATCGTTGTACTGGAAGTCTCAGACACACTCTGGGGTATGGTTCAGGGTAGAAATGAATTCATCAGAGCTGTTCATTTTTAACCCCTCCATAATTCTATGGCTAGTTCCTGTTTTGAATTTTAGACTCGTGAGTCTAAATGCAAACTTTCCCCTTGCTTTATACAGTTGGTTCGATATGTACTTCACTTCTGGACTGTGTGTGGACATGTGAACTCAACAAGTAGAGCTTGGCATGAGCATTTTGCTGGGTTAGAGAGTCTCTTTTTTTTGCCCCTAATGTTTAGTTTTCCTTAATACATACCTGTCATGCTTTGTTATACTTTCTGTTTTCACTTTGTTTAGATTACAGAAATAAGGTATGCAGGTATTTTTAAACACCCTTCTTTATGATATTATTTATGACCAATGTAGTCAGTGCTTTGCAGCTGCTGAATTGATCTACGTTTTGGACTGTCAGCTCTCGGCGTTTCAATGTGGTAGGACGTCCTTACCACTAGATGGCTCTTACTTTCACAATAGGAGGAATTTGCTTACATTACCACAATTTACTAAACAGGTTGGGGTTTGTTTATTTGTTTGTTTTCTGAAATGAAAACACAGTAGGGCTTTGAGATACCTGTCTGGGGATATACTGGCTTTCTAAGCACAGTTTCTTCTATTTTGACATTTTACTACTGCTCATAAACCTTGAAAGAACACCTCTCTCAGCAAACTCATTGTAACACTGTTTTCTTGAAATACCACATCAGTAAAGCAGCCAATATGGATGAATATGAAAGATTTTAAATTTTTTATGTCTTTGCATTTCAGCAATTTTCTCATTTTAATTTTTATTTCATGAAAATCTACTACTAAAGCAGGGAACGTGTGGTATCCCAAAGTTTACCTTTTATAATTAACTCGGTAAAATATTCATCAAAACATCAGTTTATCTTAGCATTATCTGAGGGTTTGAAATATGTGATTTTGTTAAGTTTCTTTACTGCCAACTACCTATTCTTTTAGTGGCCACATGGATATATGTAAAATGAAAACTGGTTAGAAATTATCTACATGAATTGTAAATGGACTTTTGTTCTGGAATTGTCAGAGATCTGTACTTAAAAAGACAGCTTAACCAAAATGTCTAAAGGCATCTGCATACTCAGATATTGGTATCATTATTCTCCAGGACAATGAAATTAAAATTTGGCCCTGGAATACTTACTAGAACCTGAAGATAGACTCAGGCTTCAGCTTTTAAAACACAATATAGATTTTGAAAACATTGAGCTTCTGACATAACAAAAGTGTTCAGTTGTGTTGTTGCTGACTTTCTACTGCAGACTTATTTGAAAGGTATTAAATCAAGAGGGATTCTGAAATTACAAATCTATGGAGTGCTAAACATAGTCATGCTCTGATTAGTGAATATTTGTAGAATCCAATTATTCATAGAAATTACCTTCTCCTGTCTTGAATTCTGTAGCCCTCTAAAAAAGATTTAATGATGCTCTAAACTATGGTTTACTTAAAAGATTGCAATAACCATCAGAAATTTTGTTTACATACTCAGGTGCAAGATTTGCATGTCATGCCTGTAAATTACACATAAGCATTTTTTACACCTGTCTTCACCCAGCCCTTGTTCTACAGGGTCACTATATTTGGCTCTGAAAAAGCAGTCGATGAACATGCACCGACCAACAGCTCCACCCAGCTTTTCATTATAATATGAAAGTATGTCTGCAGATAATTTGCAACATCTTAGTTTTTCTTATTAGTCCCAGTCACTGGGGGACTATCACTAATATGGTTATTTCCAAAAAAGTCATACTTCTGGAGCTGTAACAATCCAGAAAATATTATCTGCTTGGTTTTGACTCTGCATGTACGTTAGTAATGCAATCTTACCTGGCTCAATATCCAAGGAATAGCTGTCAATCTCCAAATTGAGGTGTTGGGCTGCAGCATCACAGAAATCTTCCAAAACACAGTGTACTGCTTCTGTGATATTGTATGGCACTGTCCTGGCAAATTTCATTTTGCTGTTCACAATCACACTTCCATTCCTGAAGTTAAGTATTTCCAACTGCTTAAAACCTGTAAGGTTGGACTGAAGGTATGGAAGTAGCTGCAAAACAGAAATTTGCCTTTATTTTAACTTACTATCAGTGTCTACCAGCTATTAATTTCTCTTATAGTCACTTGTCATTGTCAAGTACACACATCCCACACTTGTTTCCCTGAATTTAATGCAATTGTTAAACTCCATGAACAAGTTAACTTTTCTGTTTAGCACTATCTTCTTCTGGACTTCTGCATCTTTCTCAAAAATAGACTGAGATGGATGGGCAGCAATTTCCCCTGTAATGAAATGCATAGAAACTGGGGAGTTTATTCATCTGGAAGAGAAAAAAATTACCTCTCTCAAAAGCCAGCTTTAATTATTTTCAAACCAGGCAGGTTAGAGCATAGCATAATAGGCATGTTACTGAGCTGACCGGCTGCACTATTGTACCCATAGAGAAAATCCATATCTAATCATAGTCCCCCTGCTAAGCTATGATATATTTTTAAAGGTCTATTTTAAAATCCAGCAAGTAGACACAAGCCTTAGATGTAATCAGCACTGCTATACTGTTGATGTGAATCTAAGAAAAAGCCAAATAAATTACATGCCAGGCATATGTCTGGAGTTTTTTTAGCAAGTAAAAAATTTCATCACTGACTTCATAAACTCTGTCTTCACACTGTGTGGGGTTTATGGTTCCTTTAAAAATGCAGCTTATCAGACTGATTGTAGTAGGGTCTGATATTGTTAAAATACTGTGCAATTTAATGCATTCCTTTCAACTGTACCCAACTACCACATGTGTTGTTCAAGTTGATTTTCACCCACCAATTGCATGAACTGTTGTTCTAGTGCTTTGTATTCTGTTGAACTCCTATTGAAGAGGTCATCAGAGAAGTGCATGTTGGTTACCCTCAGGCTGAAGAAAACCACTAGCTCTTTGCCTTTGCCTGCAGTTGTCATGGAGCTGGTAGTTACATACTTCAGCGTAGGAGCTGGGGTGGTTTCTGCAGGCTCTGCAGTTGTCAGCACTGAGATGTAACCGCTGCCGTGCTCCCCTTCATCCAGAGCTGCTGTGCTCAGGCCACCAATGTGATCCAACTCGGCAGCGATATCCTGCACTCCCATTCCAGTGCCATCAGGAGAAACTGTCTCAGGTGTAGGTGCAGAGGAATCTGGTAATTCAAGGGACTGTTCGATGATCTCAGAGGGGCTGTAGGATGGGCTGGTTGCTGCAGGTAGTGGTGCTATTTGGTCTGATGACAGCACATCTGTAATAATACCTTCAGGCTGCATGGTGGAGAGATCACTTGAGCCAGTAAAGAAAGGTAATGTTTCGTACGTGCTGGCTGCAACAAAAACATCATCGCCTGATGATTCTGGCTCTTCCATGATCTTCACTGCGGCAGAAAAACAGAGTAAAAACAAATAGCTATGTTGAAAAGCAAGCATAAAAAGCATTGAGCATGGGAAAAAAAATGTACATAGTATTTCCACAGAAACATTTTTTAAAAAAAACTTTAACACTATATAAACATGAAAATGTTCCATCACCAAGGAAGGACTTACTGGAATAAAACACCTCATATGCATGTTTGAGTAATGAGATTTCTGGGGGTTCTGTGTTTAGTAGTTGCACTTGGTAAGTATTTCCTGAGCCTCTAAAGCATATTCTTGTTCTGAAGGCACATAATCACACTGTCAGTTTATATTGTCTGAAAGAGTAGATCACAGCTTTGAGCTGTCTGCTTGGATCACTTGAATGCCAGAGCCATTGTGTTCCCCTCTGCGAGACATTAAAGGTATTACTTGCCAGTAATCATAAAATGTGGTTAGAAAAAATAGTACAGTCCCTTCAGATGCAAGCTGTGTTGATTTACCCAACAGCATCAGTGAAAACAAATTCAAACCTCAAGAAGTCATCTGCTGCACCTGAAGCAGAACTTTTATGAGGTCCCCATCACGGCTTGGCATTGATCTAGGATATGTGATAGCTGTAGCTGAAATCCAAATCTATAGTGTCATGAATGCAACTCTTTGAATTTGGCTTGCAGCTACCTGGCCACAGTGACTTCACAGAAAATGATGGCCTCCAAGCAACTGACATCTACCCAAGCTAATGGCTTTGTCCTTTTCCAGTGACATGCACTCTTCACATGGAAGTTTTAGCAGTCCCCTGCAGGCAAAATCACTTGTCAGCTGTTAAGAAAGAAGTTCTTCTCCAATTGATGAACTCTTCCATTCTCTACACACTAATTTTCTCCCAGTTGCCAATGAAAATAGGAAAGGAGAGCAAAATTTGCATCAGGAATATCCTTGACTGAAGAAGGTGACAACTATCCTGGCCATGGCAAAGGAGTTCTTGCCATGGATATTCTTTGCACCTTTTTTTGTTTCTTTGCTTCTAAATGAATTCCCTAATATTTCATTAAAACCTTGAGATGCTTTTCTCTTGTTATATCCTCATGTTTCTTATGCGATCAAGGATACGAACAGATTAGAAAAGCAAAGCCTAGTGATGATGTTCTCTGTTTACAAAGCTCTTGCTACTACTTGTTGCACTGACAAGGAGCAAGAGTCACTTATCAGTTAAGAAAACCCAGAACAGCTTTCTTAGCATTAGTGCTTGAGGTATTAATGCAGGATGATCTACTGATGGGATGAGCCTGCAGCTCCACAGAGCAACCTTCTCTCAGCATGAAGGCATACACTCGAGGACATGATTGTGACAGCATTTTTTTAGACAGATTAGATTTCAGAATGATAACTGTGGTAGAAAGAATACTGAAATTACTATGAAATTGCAGCAAGTTTGAAGCAGAATAACCATATATTTTGCATATTTGGCATACAGCTGTTCGTATATATATATGTATATACACATATGGTCTATACATAGACTGTAAAGGTCTTCAGGCATCCTCTTATTACAAGCAAAGTAACTTAAAAGGCCTTGAGGGCATACCAAGATGATCTCTGGGCATGTATCACCTGTTCTCATAGGCTGCCAATTCTTATCCATCCAGATGAGAGAGACAGATGGTGATTGACCACTGAGGTCGTGTTAGTCTCTTGCTATGTGGAAACAAACAGGCTCACCTAAAAGTCTGCGGAGCACTTCCTGTAGCACAGCACTAGTCCTGAGCCCAGGGATAACTGACCTGTGCTGGTGGATGCACTTTGACTAACTAGTGTCATGTTACTGCTAGGACTTGCCAACACAAATGACATGTTGAGTTCAGCAGTAAAATGACTTGCAATTGCTTTTACCAAGCTTTTCATCTGTCTACATGAGACTTGGATAAAATTCAATCCTAAGAAATTAGAAACTATGGATGAAACGAAGACCTAGACATTTCACAGAATCAGAGAATGGTTTGTGTTGGAAGGGACCTTAAAGGTGTTTTAGTTTCAATGGGACACCTTCCCCCACTACACCAGCTTGCTCAAAACACCATCCAACCTGGTCTTGATCAGTTCCAGAGATGGAGCATCCACAGCTTCTCTGGGCAACATCTTCCAGTGCCACCCTCACAATAAGGAATTTCTTCCTAGTATATAATATAAATCTAAACTCCTTCAATTTAAGACATTCCTCCTTGTCATATTACTACATGCCCTTGTGAAGAATCCCTCTCCAACTTTCTTGTAGGCCCCCTTTACACCCTGGAAGGCTGCTGTGTGGTGTCCCTGGAGCCTTCTCTTCTCCAGGCTGAACAACCCCAACCCTCTCAGCCTGTCTGCATAGGAGAGCTGCCTCTGCCCTCTGAGCATCTCATGGCCCCCCTCTGGACTCATCCCTTCTTATGTTGCGGAGCCCCAGAGCTGAATGCAGTGCTCCAGGTGGAGTGTCACAAGAGGAGAATTCAGAGGAGAATCACCTCCCTTGATCTGCTGGTCACTGAAGTGAGAAAAAAACCCCAATTCTTTGCATTTAAAATGTTGTCTTTAAATATCACATCTCTATTTATCTATCTATCTATCTATCTATCTATCTATCTATCTATCTATCTATCTATCTATTTTTCAGATGAGATATAAGGAAGACCTTTTTTTATGATGAGGATGGTGAAATACTGGAACACATTGCCCACAGAAGATGTGGATGCTGCATTCCTGGAAACATTGAAGGTGAGGTTGGATGGGGCTCTGGGCAACCTGATTTGGTTGAAGATGTCCCTGTTTATTGTAAAAAGGGATTGGACTAGATGTTCTTTAAAGGACCCTTCCAACTGAAACTATTCTATGATTCTATTATGCATATGTGTGTATATATATACAATATATATAATTTTGCCATGGAACACAAAGTACACTTACATTGTTCGTCATAAAACAATTATTTGTAAAACTTCACCAGCTGGTCTTGTAGATGAGATTTTTACAGCAGGAGACAATCATATTATGACCCCTCTAGAAGTACAAGCTCTGAAGATTTAGACTATCTCAGCATATTTAATTTCAACATAAAGTTTGGTCTAAACACTATCATTCAGGTGTAGGGAACCCACAGAGGGCACAAAATAGGTTGCTCAATTCAGATATACCCCCTGAGTAACCATATTGAAGGTTAAACAACGTCAGGCAATTAAAAACTGATGTCAGCAATAAAAACTGCAATTCAAACTCTGAGCCAACATTTATCCTCCCACAAAGATGTTCACTGAGCTCTCCAGATATTTTTTGTATTGCATGGACAAAGCACGACAGTATTGTACTGAGAGCTTTACATCTAAAATTAAACTGCCATTGGCAAAGATGTGTAAATGCTAAATTAAGAGGCCATTTCCCAGGTCCATGCTATATTAAATCTTTGTAAAAGGAGGGTGGCATGCAGACATTTATTCCCTGCTGAGGGAGTAAAATACATAGGTTTGACTTATCAGAAAAAAAAAATCAACTGCAATTTCAACAATTTTATTTTAGGTCTCTAATTAGTTGGTCCTCATATTTTTTTTAAATTAGGAAAACATTTCTAATTGACCATGAATGAGGAGTTATTGTTTGGGAAAGGTCAAATTGTCATGAGACATTTTTCTAGTGGGTTTGCATTAGTAAGCAGGCTCAGAAGCTTGTATATTAAGAAGTCCTGACATTTCCTTTCATTCATGAGCTTAATAAGCACTGGCACTTCCCACTGGCAGTAGACAAATTTTCCAAGTCCACTGACAGATATTCTGCACAGGTTCTGTATATGAAAGTTACATTATCACAATGTATGTGTATACATTTGTATATTGGCCGGCTGACAAAAAATAACTAATGAAGGAAAAAGTGTTCAGTTACGAGATCAATCCATAATGCACAGTAAGAATGACGTTATGTGCTGCTCTGCTGATATCAATACCAGATGGATACAGCAAGTAGAGGCATTCAAATTTACATATTTTGTTGATATCTGAAATGCCACCAAATCCCTGGATGCAGGACTGTTGTGTCCAGACAAAGTGCTGAATTTATGTTTAAGGCCTTTAATTTTTAACTAGGGCACAAGTAAGATGAGGATTAGGAGAATTAAGAGAAGAGGATCATTAACCTGATGTGTCACAAGTGTCTCATGGCACATAATTACTGATTACGTTTGTCTTTTTAATTGCAAAGGCAAGAAGAATTGCAAGCTAGAAGAGCCAGAATTATCTAAGGCTGTCATTCTGTGTGTCTGTATGAATTCTCCAGAAGCCAGGTTCAATGTCTAGTGAAACCAGTAGAACTCCTTCTCCACTGACTCCAGCGAGCCTTAGTTCACTGGGAGTGAACCCCATCTCTTCTCGATCTCCAGTCCTAAAAAAAAATCTTGTCTCTCTTAACCTTTTTTCCTTAGCACTCATGCTGAAAATTTTTGAGTAGTCTAACTTTTCACAGAACAGCCTGAGAGCTGCGTCTCTGTGCAGCAGTGCTACTGTGTAGTACGCTGTGTAACGCACAGGAGAAGCCTTCAGTTTATTCTGAAAATGTTCATACCTCTTACCTGTCCTGCATTATCAATGTTCATGGCACCAAAGATGCAAATAAATTTCATTCTCACATGATGTCCCAAGAGGAGTATTTTCTATCTTAGTAAAATACTCCTTAGTAATAATAATCTCTCATTATTCTCAGAACCATTCAGTTCTAACACTCTGAAAACTTAAAGGGTAACAAAATTTGCAAAATCAAACGCCAAAAATCTAAAAGACTACAGAATTCAGGACAACCAGCTACATCTTACTAATCTTGTCTATATTCATTATGAATTAATCTTTCTGGGGTGCTTCTTAAGCTGTGCTCCACACACTGGCATCAAAGCCAGTCTTTTACTTGGTACCAACTGGATGGCTGTTTTACTGACCTTCCTGCTTAGCTGAGTAATTTGTCAAGGCCAACAACTCTGTGCTTGATTTGGGATGTTTGCTCACAGAGTTATAACATGGCCCTCATCTCTCTTTGGGATCCTACCTTGATTTTTTTGGGGGGTGTGGGGGGTGAGTAGTATTTTTCAAGTTATGCAATGACTGGAAAAAAAAAAAGCAAAGAACTCTTCACTTGTTCCTCAAAGATGCATGAAGATTTAAAGCAAACCATGAAGTACAAAGACAAGCCCTGGCTACTTTTACTGCTCTGCAACTTTTCCCTCACTGCAGGCAAATCTTACTGGGAGAAGCAGAATGATGCAGTTCTCAACAGTCTGACTGTCCATAAACTTTTCACTGATGCAAGTTAACTGGTCTTACTAAACTCACACCAAATTTTCAGTAGAGAGAAAGAACTCCCTGTATGGAATGTCTGCTGGTTAATATTTTGATTGATCCATCTCTCCTTGGGAAATGGAAGCTCCCTTATCTTTACAAAGTCAGTCAGTAGCAAAAGGGAGTCACATCTGCCTTTAAAAATTTCATGTTTGGTCACTGTACCTATAAGAGTCCTCTGAAATATTGATTTCTTGTGGTATTACAAATTCATCCTTTCTTTGATTAACATTTTAAGATGCATTGGCCATTGTATGGATGAAAAGTAGTAAGTCAGCTTACCATTTGCTGTTTTATAAGAACTTTAGTTACAAGTTTTCTGAAGAAGCCTATTTCTTTAAAGATTTGAAGTCATGCAATAAACATATTTAATATAATTTTCAAAATTTTTCAATTTCAAGCTAGTAATTTAAGTACAACAAGTGGAAATACAATAGATACACAATTAATTCACAGAATATTCTGAGTTGGAAAGAACTCATAAGAATGATCAAGTCTGACTCAAAAGTGAATGACCCCTACAGAGATCAAAGCCACAACCTTGGCATTATTATTACTGTGCTCAGTTACCAACTGAGCTAATTGGGCAAGCTTACCTTATGGAACTGTGTCAAATTCATGTGTTGGGAGACCTGACTGTTAAACCCTAACAACTGTTTTTGGCATTCTCATGTTTGAGCAGTTTGGAGGATTAAGCATTTCAGAAACACAAAAGTAAACAATACAGGAAAAGCTGTTGTTTAAAATACCCCCAGAGCTCTGACTAGCAGTGTTTGACTTCATTTTGCACTGAAACTATGCAATGGAAATGTCTCTGGAAAAGAGACTGGAGAGCAATCTGTTAAATCCAAGTCTGAACCATTGTCTCACTGCAATCTCTCTACTGACTTCAACAGATGCTGCACCTCATTATGGTGACTGTTCTACTTAGCTCTAAGTTGACTCCGAAAAGATGCAGAAACATCTGTTTGCTTCATCGCGCCCTTCTGATTACAGTAGAGGAAAAGTCACCATTTCCATATGAATTGCTTCAGACAGTTAACACTATTCACTCTTGCAGTAAAAAGATTATAAAGTTGGATATTGAGACAGTATTTCTGTGTTTTATAATGCTATACAGACAGATGAGGTGTATAATCAGCTACCTTGTATGGACAGTAGATCCAGTAAGCCGTAGTAGACAGTAGGTTATTTCCGTAGTCACTTTTACCATTTAGAGAACCTTCACCTCATCTGCTACTGAGAATGCGAGACAAAATGACATACTAGTGCACAAGCACTTTACAAGTCAGTTTTCTGAGTAAAATCCTTGCCAAATTCCAATTTGACCAAGATTAAAATGCTCTTTTGAAGTAAGGGGATTACTAAGTACCTTTGCAATGACAACATGTTAAAAATGCCATTATTATGTTATTTATTGTAAGCTATTTTGAAGTTCTACGCTATTTGATACCATGATAAAATCCTATTAAAATATATTTTAAACAAGCAAGTTACCACGTTAATCTTGGAAGCCTGGACTTGATTGGTATTGATATCAAGGAATTAAACAGAGAAAACAAAACTGAGTAGCACTGAATTTGCAAATAATACACTTCTACAAAGGAATAGAAACAAAGCTGAATAAAACCCCTCTCAGTTAAAACCATAGCTTCAGGAGGATTAACAGATCTTATTCCCATTGTTGACCATTCTCAATTAAAATTGAAAAATCTCTTCCACAAATTTAAAATAAAGAGATCTATGTGAAAACAGCCTAGGTCTTTCCAAACACCTGGAAAAATAAAGAAACACTCATTTAAATGCCACGATAATGATTTTGGAGCACTCCAAATGGGGAACTTGGAATACTATTTTTGATTTATTTTACTTTAGAATGCTTTGAGGCAAAGTCTGACAGGTTATAATACTTATCCTTCAGAGCTGAAATTACTCTCCAAATTCCTGTCCAATTTCTCTATTGTTCTCAACTGTGTAATAGGAAAAAAACAGAGCAAATTTTTGTAGATGATGGGACCATCACACGGTTTTGTGGTATAAAAGTTTATTATTTTGCAAAATGGTAAAAACCAAATAGAAGTCACATAATATAAATTCAAGTAATGTGTTGACCAAGGACCTAAAAAAGAAAAGACAGACATGAAATTAGAGAGTTAAAACTGGTGACTATCTTAAAATCTCATCATCAGAGGAGCACTTTAGAACTTGCTAAGAAAAATGAAAACACTGAGTGCACATTCCCCCTCCCCATCCCCCCATATATAGTCATGTGAGAACGATTCATGGAATGAAAGTCATAGAATGAGTAGTATTTTGTTCTAAATAGTGCCTTGGATGTAAGTGGTCCTGATTTTTTTCATGGTTTTGAAATGGAACAAATGACTCTGTGAAAGAGAGATGGGAGATATTTAACTGGGGAAATCCTGCTGGTTTTATTCAATGTTGCATTGTAAGAATATATTTCAATTTTAGTGATATTGAAAATGACTTTGGGCCAGATGCCATAGCTCTGACTTGGCTTGTTAAATCCACCCATCATGCTTGGATTCTGCATCTGAGCAGCTCATACTATCCAGAGACCTGTTGCCAGGGAGCAGGAAGTCTGAATGTTAAAACCAGCAATAACCACACAGGATGGTAAAATGATCCATACAGCCATTAGCTGTATGTTTGCTTTGAAAGTCCTTAAGAGACCTTCATATAACAATGAGGGGCAGAAATCTTATGAAATATGGTTGTTTTTTTTAAAAAAATGACATTGAAATATATATTTGGGATTGTTCTCACATAAAATGTTTCAATTAAGGTACATGAGTTTCATTTAACTTTTTTAATTGTTGTTGAGTAAGAGTGATAATAAGAAGGTGAAACTGTTACTGTAACAAATAATAACTGCTTATAGAACTTTGTCAGTTGGCAAACTTTGGACAGTTGGCATTTTGCCAGCTCAACCCAAGACAAACTTACAGATATATTGAGAAACTAAAATGAGGAAAAAATAACTAGTTAGCTGTCCATAAAATATCCTCCTCCCTCCACATGAGAGAACTATTAAGTATTACTAGCATTAACCTTCTTACAATAATTTAAAAAGGGTTTTTCAATAAGAGGGAAGAAAACTGGACTGTGAGAAGAAAAAAAAATATAATTTTTTGTAAGTACAGTTGATGCTGAGTGTGTTCTCTTTGCCTTGCCATGTGCAGTTGTCTATCCTGGTGCTTCCAGGCATGCGTTCTCCTCAAGCCACAGCACTTTTTTTCTGTATTGAAGCTCTACAGTATCATGTAGACATAGTGTGAAGTTCTTAGAGAATTATTCAGCATAATTTTGATTTTCATTGTTTCACTTTAGAGTGTCAGTGCCTGATTCTGAAATGGGGAATAAGATACTGGGATAGATATAGATATACAGTAGGGATGAGAATAGAACTTTGGGCTTATCTAGTTCTTATCTAATGATCTAAGTCACACTTCACCAAGGCTTCAGCCACTGCTCCAGGCTACATATACATTTCAGTCCTTTCCCCTAAATGTATTACTGCTGCAGTATTTTTCCAACTCCATTCCTTATCTCTAGACAAAGAAATCAAAACAATGGCAAGTTTTATTGAAGGATAAAGCTTAGGAACTGAAATCCTCAGGTATGAAGATGACATTAATGAATAATCTCGTTCTCTCAGTCAACCCCTCGCAGGTTTTCCTAAGCCAACACCACCCTCTCCCACTCTGCTTGAAAGCCCATTATTCCAAACTGCATGGCAATACAGATGGTTATAAAGGCATGTTTGACTGTTTATAAAATTTTGACTCTGATATTGGCACCACTATTCTACTAGTATTGTATTCTACAATAATTTAATTTTAAAAAGCTTACGGACTGTGGAAGAATGAAAGAGAAACCTAAACTTGTAAATGCAGTGAAATGAACAAGAAATGAAATCTTTTGCATCCAGTCTTGGTTTAATAATGTTCTTACTGAGGCATGTAATGATCTCCCACTTTACAGAATGAAAGTGAAACTTCTGCCTCCTTTTAATTTACACCTAGACTCAGTATATGAGATTCTGTTTAGTCATTTCTACCAAGTTGCGTTAAGAAAGAAATGTTAAGAACTTACAGGGGGAAAAAAGCATGTTATCTTCAACCAGAAGTCAGAATTTTTTTTGTTTGTTTTGTTTGTTTTAGCTGCAATGTGCAAATATATGACACTCCAGGCAGGAATTTACATTCCAGATACAAATCCATTAAATTCAGTATAAACATTATTGCAAATATACCTCTGTTTAAGATTTTTACATATTTTTGTTTGTTACTTTTAAATACTGTGGGATCTTTCAAACTGTCTAACAAGCAGCTTAAGCATCAGTGCGATCTGTGTGAGGCATCTTAGGATGGCTGAGAAAATCAAAGTTGTAAGGCCAAGCCCTCTCTGTAGGCAAAGATACAAAATTGCATCCAGATATGGAGCAGATGATGGAGCTGAGGTGATTCAGAGCATCCAAGTTACAACTTGGCTATGATAGTCCAATGCAGGTTGCACCAGATTTCTGTAATGAGTGTTGGACTATTAAAAAATCCAAGCTGAGGTCAAATGGATTTTCTTATGCTGAAAGGATACTGAATCCTCCAAAGAGAGGACTGTAATAATTTTAGAAAATGGAAGTTTTAATATGATTTGATCTTCACACATTATTTTTCAAATAATTAGCTAGGCCAGGGATTTTTACTGAGCGAGGGCATGTTAATTTCAGCAGTGGCACTTACCTGATATTTTTTCCAACTGGACTTCATGGCACATAAAGTTCATTAGTTTCATTCATTTGAGACCTGGCAAAGGTTAATCTTAGACTTCCAGCCCAAAAGTCTGTATTATTTCATGTAATTTTTTTCTAATTTTATCACTGCATAGGTCAGATGCTTTAAAATAATTTTATTCAGGACATAAATATATATTAAAGTTATTTGTGATACTGGCTCTTCAAATTCTGAACTCATTTCTGCCTCTTTATATTCTCTTTAGGAGATTAGAATTACTGTGATTATGTCTAAAGACTGTAAACTGCCTCAAAAATGTTTTTATCCCTTCATTTCTAAAGAAAACTAATTTTCTGGAACAAAGTGGAATTAGACCACATGTAGCAATACCTAAATGTCCCTCCTGGGGGGAGGGATCCTTCATTCACAGTAACAAAGATGAAGAAAAATTATGGGTGGGTTGTAAGCTTATCAAGTTTTCAATGTTATCATAAGGCAAGTCCTCCTTCCTTCCTCTCCTCTGAGTCTCTCTAGCCTGTCTGCCTGCTCCTGCCTTCCTGGGCTGCAGGCAAGAGAACTCCCTCATTTGTCAGCTTTAAGTTTTGTCTCTGCACACAGACGGAAAGGTTTGGTTTTAACACAAGATATGAGACTGAAATGCATGAAAGTCTGTATTACATACGTTACATCTCACTCATAGGGGTGCATATATGGCAATGATGGGATAACAATGTGCACCTGTGTCTGGGGAAGAGACTTAAAAGTATGAGTGAAGAAGTGGCAGAGCACTGAGGTACATCTTCCTGCTGTCTATTTAGGTACAGAAGGAGATGTTACATTTTTTTCATTGTAAATTTGGCTCAGAAGATTGGCTTCTGGATAAGCAAATTTTCTTAGCAGAAATATAAATTATTTTCTGTACTTCACACAGTCAGTTCAATGAGTCATTGGAATTACGAATTGCATATAAAGAAAATTATTACTTGTTCTGGTTAAGGTGCATTTATATTGTGTATTTGGGGGTCATGAATAAGAAATAATATTTAAAGGAAGCAAAACTTAACCTTAAAGTAAAACTGAACTGAAGCAGTTGGATAGCTTAATAATTTAAACAAGTCATGTGTTAAATTGGGAAAATAGATAGCGCTCTCTTTATCTCATACCTTTTTTCCTAGGATTAGTAATTTCATTTTAGCATTTTTAAGCAAGTTCTGAAGACGTGATGTAGATTTTGTTCTATTCCAATTGTTCTTGCTGTTCCCAGCATGGAGTTAGCTAGGCAGCAAGCTATCATTAAATTTTGACCAAATGCTAGTAACTCCTTTTAATATGTTTAAGTTTCCCCAGGATACTGGTAGTACTCTTAGTGTGCAATTGTAACTTCTCAAAACGGTGAACATCCTTTGAACTTTTCCTTAAATGTGAGATAACCTAATAAGGGCCTACTGAAACTCTTGCACACTCAGCCTCATCTTCAGTTCAGTTTAGCTTTGAGACTAATCAGTATCATATACAGTGCTTGAGAAAATAGCATAGTTACACCTACCTGTTCAGTTCTCCAAACATCAGACAAAGGACACCTTAATGAAATTCACTCTGAATATTGAAGCAGCAAAGGACAAGTGAAAGAGCATAAAGAAAAGCTGATGGGGGATAACATCAAGAAAATCCTGTCAGTTTATGGTCAAAGAAAACATAAAAACAGAAAAACATGCAAGGAAAAGGGAGAGTTCTTACCCTCTATAACCATCGATGTGAAAAAAATGATGAACATTCTTGACACAAAGAATGGGTGAATTCCAATCCTGGGAACATCCAGAGAGGTTCTTGCAAGGAGTAATGGGGTTTTCTTTTCTGTGACAATGCTGGTTATGCCAAATAGAAAGTTATGCTAAGCAAAGACAGTGCTTATGCAGGTGAGGATGAACCAGAGGCAGAAAGAATACTCAAACATGCAGAAAAATGATTTTTTCTAAAGATTACTTGGAAATGGTGAGTGAAGAGCGCACCACTGAATTAACTGTTGTGTAAGAGGAAAATATTAATGGGGACTACTCACAACAAGTTTGTGTGAACATGAGAGAAATTATGGCAATTAATGAGGTTTTTACCAGTTACACATACAGAGACGTGACCATCATCTACTCTTTATCAGTGTTTATTTTTCTCATGGGAAAAAAACCCCTGTGGTACACCCTGCAGGGTCTTCATCTCTCAGAGCCTTTCTTGAGAGCTTAAGGATGACCAAGGCTGGGGAGAGTGTGATGCAGTATAGCTGAACAGCTGAAGGATTTTGCTGCTAGCTTTGTTTAGTCCTGTGCTTCCGAAATAACTACTCCAGAAACAATACTTCCTCCATGATGGTCACAATGATTTTGGGATAACCATTTACCTAGATCATACAGTTCATTATTAGTTATAACAAATACAAATTAAATTTACACTTTCTGTACTGCTGAAATTGTTTGGGGTTTTGAAATACCAATCTGCCCAACACACGACACAAGTGGCTTCTGTTCTGAATTGCCATAATACTGCTTTAAACAGTCACAGGAAGACTGCAAAGAGATGAAGAAATTTAACCATACAGAAGATATATTAATGAGCTTTAACTCCAGAGAAGGAAAAAATATGAAGAAATAGGAATGCTAGATAACAGTGAGCAGGTATCAACTCTGACAGTAGGAAAAAAAGAGGGTTTTTTTGCACTAGTTGTAAAAGAAATAGCTGAGATTTTAGAGGTGCTAGAGCAAAGAAAAACCTTTTGAAAAGTCAAATGTTTAAACCACAATATCTGATGCTGACATTTCAGAACTTTTCAATAAAAGGTCTGGAAACGTGTGTCATGGTTTTCTTTTAATTCTATTGTGAAATCTCAGAAGAGGAGGCTTATTTTAAAGACAGTTTGGCATCTTCCTAGTAGTTCTGGGCTACTTCAAAGGGTGGAGTGACTGCCATGACTACATGGCTGTGCAATCCTCACTGACCTCCTCTCTACTGCCCATGGATAAAATTACTGAGCAGAATGAGCACAGTACGGTCTGCAAGAAGCCTCACACATGCTCCTGGATTATTCTTCCCACTGCATGCCCAAGACTGAAAAATCCCATCCTGCACGGCTTAAAAGGACACCTCTTGTTAGTTTGACTCCTCTTCCCTCACTTGCCTTTACTCTCCTCTCTCTAGATGTTGTATGGAGAACTTTGTGTATATTTGTGTCTGTGAGGCTGAGTATGATTATCTTTTTGGGAGCTGTGAAATAATTTTTGTTTACTGGTTTGCTACATCAGGTAGGCACATTTAAAGTAGTTGGTGTAGGTTGTAGACATTCAATATTCAGAAGTCTGTAGTAATGTCCAGCTGCACATATATGATAACCAATGCAGTAAAGTCCATCCATGAAAAAGAACTGATACCTAAAAGAACCTCAGAATATGTTATCTTTGATAGCCAGATCTTCCTTTCATGGCAAAGAAGAGTGAATTTAAAATTTTAGGCATGTGATGAAGAAAATTTGCTCCATCTTCTGGACAGCAGTCAGGAAGGGGTTGGAAATTAATGCAGTAGAAGTTCAGGCAACTGTTTAGACCCTAATCCTCCATTCAACCTCATACAACACTGTCAGAGAATTTCCTGCCATTTCACACCACTGACATTTAAAAGGGTTCTTTTAAATGTTAATCAGAAATGCAGCTATGAGATGCAACCAGGAATAAAGTATGAAAAATTCTGTACCTGGCAAATTCTGCCTGCCAAATTAAAATTAATAGCAACAACACTGCTGACTTTAATAAAACCTGAATTTTCATATCAAATTCTGTGAGTTCCTATGAAATGTGGAATATATAGGGAAACAAAAGAATACATGAAATGCTATACACAGGACTGCCAGAATTGAAAAAAGCTTTAAAAAAGAGAAAAACTTCTAAAGATTTTGAAACGTCAACAGATAGATTTCAACCAGTCTCCTGACGGTTAAGCATGCAGGATATTTTGTCTACTATAAGCTTTTAAGAAAATATAATAACTACAGCTTTGAGGCATTGCTAACACGGCATTCCCTTCTCTTTAGACAGGAGACAATTATTTTCCCACTGCTACTCAGCTGCAAAAGTAATGGTGGAATTCTTATACTCTAGTGCTTGTTTTAGACATAACTTGTGTTCAGTGAGAAGTAACATGACAGGATGCCTTATTCTGGGGATCTTCTTTTTTGCAGCTCTTGACAGTTCTGTTTTGCAGATTAACAGGTTCCAAACCAAAAATGCAACAGCTAATTTCTTAAAATAGTGTTTAAATGGTCAGTACAGGTGAGTCAAAGACTCAACCATTTGGAGCTGATAGGTGACAAGGGTTTTCAGTTATTCAGCTAATTGGGAAATAGATATGTGGCTTTATGTGTTTTTTATGACATCAAGTCCCTAATGCAGTGAGTGAATAGAATAAAAAATGCATGACTTTCTTTCCCCTGCAAATGTAACACTTTTACACAATTATAATGAATTCTATTTGAATATATTCTATGCTTTTATCAGTGGCACTGTAAGACTTCTCAGCATGAATTTGAAAATAGTTGCATTTAATGCTTTTCCTCATAATCTTTATTTTCAGGAACACTTGGCAACTGATTCTTATAAGATGTGATTTCCTAATCTTTAAGTCACTCTGCTAATCTTTAAGTATTAGCTTTTCTCTCACATCATAATTGTGTGAAAAAGGCAAAACTATTGAATGGGAGGTTCTTGATGCATAAACTACCATGCAACATGATCATGGAATATGCTATGGTCTTCCAAGTCCAGAGCTGATTATTGTATATTCCCAGGTGGCAGCTTTTACATCCTTTATTCTCTAAAATGCTGATCTTGTTTTTTGCTGGATCCAGACAAACAACACTGTAGACAATGTGGTGTCTGCGCATCCCCCACTCTCACACTTGTGCTGTGTGGGTTCATTGTAAAGGTTGCTATCAGCATGCAGTGGGGTGCTCCAAATCAGCTGTGCAAACAGTGCTGGCCCTACAGGATGTGGCTGGGCAGCAGGGATGAAGGGCTCTTCTTCCTGTATCTGGGCATGCTGGATCAGGAAGAATATCCTCAAAGTGGGAAGAGAGTTCATTATGTTCACTTCAAGAGACTTCTGGAGTCCAGGGAGGGGCATGAAAGGCCAAGGATTGGTCAAGGACAGAGCTGGTTGAACAGGGACAGAGTAGAGCCTCCTATAGGAACAGGGAGCTTCCCTGCAGCAGGGAGCAAACTTGCAAGCTTTGAGCATGGCATTTTCAGGGATCCAGAAATATTGTGTTGTGTGAGCTAACCCCTATGGTGGGATTTTTGTTCTGAATTTGTCTTTTGTTTGTCTTTCTCTGAAGATGTTTTTAATATTCCTTAGAGTCTATGTGGGGAAGACATCAGAGAACCCTGCTGACTTCTATGAAGTGCTTACCTGCCCTCTGCTTTTCTGTTGAGAGGGTCAGTCAAAAATCTGAGACAAAGAACATATGAATATTCAGCTAAGAACTAATACCTTCCATGTGTCTATAGTGACCTCTTGCATCTTAGACAGCTGGCACAGGCTTTAAGCATAAGTAAAGTTTAAACTTACTGACCTAATGCTGAGATGGTAAAGCCAGGTCAGGGAGCAGGAAAGGAGCTGAAGCAGTCAAGAGCAGGGACAGATAGAGAGCAACTGCAGGAACCATGGCTCTTGCTCTTTTGCCAGTTGAGGCTGCTTCCCCACACAATTCCATTACCTGCACACCATAGGTCTCCACAGTGTCTAGTATGGCTTTCTGAGCTGCTGATGGAGGTGATGGAAGCAGTAGCCTTACTTTGCTGTTCTAGGGAAAAATCTAGTTTGCTTTGCCCTAAGAGTGACCCTACTATCTTTATCTGAAGCTTTTTTTATCTGCAGAGTCAGCTGTGGGAAACATGTCCATCATATATTTTTCTTTTTTAAGGCTACATTAAACAGAATTTTCTCCACATATGTATGTATGTACTTTTTTGATTTATTATGCATTTTTTCTCATATAACTTGGTGCCTCTAAAGAACTCTCCTGTATGGATAAAACTGAATAAACAAACACAGAAACCAGAAATTTTTAAAAGCTTTTCACATTCATCAGACCTGTAGATACGTAAACTTTTCTGAGCTATGTCACACTTTGCTTTGAGTAAGTTATTTCATGATACTCTTGCTCCTATCATCCATGACTGACTGTAGAGCCCAAAGTAGTTTACTTTCCATGTTTTAAATACCAAGGTTTTATATTAGCCTGGGATATCCTTTTTTTGTTCGTGACTTGTCTTTTTGCTCTGTCTTACTGACATCTTATCATAATATTCTTTACTTAGTATGCCTTATCCTTGGACATTTGTTGTTGGGTTAGGTTGGGGGTTTTTTTCCAGTATTGACAACCTTCAAGTGAGCTATATTAGGATTTTTCTGAAGTGGGCATCAGAAATGTAAATTTTTCACCTTTGATGGTCCAGAAAAATTTCCTATCACAGCAGAAAGGAATACTTACTGTACTGATACATGACTGTATGTGCCATAACAACTGCGTCTGTCCTACTTTCTCTTACAAAAATCTTTTGTGTCTTACCTTGTCCAACTGGAATGTCTTGGTCAGCTTCCTGGAAAGGTGGTTCTATTATATCACTCGGTTCTGTCTTCTCCTCAGCTTCAATGTCCTCATCTCTGGCTAAAGTGCTAAAGCTTCCTGTGGTATAAATTGTCATTGTGGTAGCCTGTTCCACTGGAGACTCATAGCCATCGGTGATTAAGTCATTGCTAGCAGAATCATCTGCTGGAGGAGGCAAATAGGAATCCTCTGATTTTGGAGGACTGCTGGTGCTACCCAAAGCACTGAAAGGCACTGTGAAACTTTGGTAGTCGGTAGCGGTAATGTGTGTGTATGAAGGAGATCTGTCATGAAATGGTTCTCTGGAGGGTTTGGTAGGGAACTCAGGTTCAGATGTAATAAAATTATTAAATTCTTCAGGAATGCTGATCTCTTCACTTAGGGCAGGGCTTCCAGTTGTAAATGCATCAACCAAGAGGTCTCCTGTTTGGTCCACTGTGGCTGGGCTGGGGTAACCTAGAGGGAGTTCCATGCTCATGGGTTCCTCCTGAAAAAGTTTTAAAAAAGAAACTTTCCTTATTGTGTTCATTTTATTCCTAAAAAGAGCAATAATCTTTAGTCACATGAGCTTGCAAACAGCTAAGTCAACATAGAATCATGCAATGGTTTGTGTTGAAAGGGACCTTAAAGACTATCTAGTTCCAACACCGCTGCCATGCGCAGGGACACCTTCCATTAGTCCATGTTCCATGCCACATCCAGCCTGGCCTTTAACACTGCCTGGAATAAGACATCCATAGCTTCTCTGGGCAACCTGCACCAGTGCCTCACCACCCTCGCAGTAAAGAGTTTCTTCCATATGTCTAAGCTAAATTTCCCATCTTTCAGTTTGAACCCACTACTCCTACAGTTCCTGATGAAGAGTCCCTCTCTGGCTTCCTTGTAGGCCCCCTTCAGACCCTAGAAGGCTGCTATGAAGTCATGGGATGTATAAAATGTTTGGCATGTGCATGTGAGCTTAAATCACATTGCCTGTAACTTTAAAAATGGTCAAAGAAAGATGGCCTTTGCTATCCCTGCCAGTTGCTCTGTACTACTGAACTGGTAAGACATTGTTTCCTTTGTAATTAAAACTGGAAAAAGTAATCAAGCAGTAATATTCACATGTAAATGCTCTAAATACTATCTCTGTTGCAATATAACAACACAACATTCATCCTTACAGCATGTACAAGAGGCAGACGTTATCTTAGCATAAGAAACTTTTTTTGTATATTTATGTGCATCTTATCACTGTTTAATTTTATTTCCCATGGAGAAATGAATAAATATGACTACCAGTATTAACCTACCAAATCAGGGCCTGCCAGAGGAATAGTAACCATGCCTTGGATATCATTATCAAAATCACTAGGTGGTATAATAGATTCTGAAAAAAAAAAAATCAAAAACATTAGAGAGAGAGTGTACAGTATTACAGCACAGGCACAGTGCAAACTGTTCAAAATATATAAGCTCAGTAAAAAACAATACTAAATTGTTCTCCATCCAAAAATGACTTTTTAAAATCCATGTTAAGAAGAAAGAGGCACCAATGTCCATGCAAACTACCAGTTATGAGGAAAACCAGAATTTTATATGCAGTGTTCTTTGTATGCTTTATTGAGCATAAATACAATAGGTCTACAGAGAGCTGAACCACGGAGGAATGCTTAGAATTAGCTGAATGATGAACCCCTCAGTTGAATCTTCATGGACTATGATGACTCATTGTATTGTATTGCCCATTAAGCCTAAATTCACTTCAGTTTTACCAGAGCCCACACCCTAGTTAACATCAGTGTTTTGGCTTTAGTGCCCAACTGGTCCCTTCACCCTCCCAGAGACGCTCTTTAAAAGTACTTGCACTCAAGCTGTTTTTCTAAAACTGGTTATTAAAAATAACTACTGGGAAAAATTTGATTAAAATATTTATTATTCAAGTCTTCTGTATCTATTTTTTGTTGGGACTTTTAATCTAAATTAAAGTATGACATTCTCACAGAAAGTATTGGTTCATATGAATAATTTTTTGTCAAGAAAATGCTGCTGTTTGTAAATTAAGCACTGCAGCTAAAATTTGTTACATGTTTTAAGATTGTTTTGGTCAATATACATATGAAAAAATATTTTAAATAATTTTCCTCATTTTAGCTCACCTCCCCAGAGCTAGGGATATGCTAGCTTTGCAAAAGTCACTGATCGACTACAGGAGGATATTTATTAGCTGGATTACTGAACAGAGTGCAGATCTTCAACCTTCTATTGAAGGTCTTTACCCCCAGCTTGTCGTCTACACTCCCTCTGTGTTTCAGAGCATGAGGGAAACACACTTTTACCAATTTTATCTTGGGATCAAATGCTCTTGAAGGTGTCTGTTTCTCTGACTTTACTGAGTTTAGGTGGCTTGCTTGCAATAAAGATAGAGCTTTCAAAAAGTTCATTTTATGTTAGAGGAAGCCCTCACATTTTGTCTTGTTGAAGAAAGGAGACTGTTTATATTGGGAAGTTAAAATAATACAGTGAATATTCTTAGTAATTTTTTATTTTTCTCCTCTTAATTAGTGTGCAAAATATCCAGATTTTTTAAACAAAAAACCAATGAAGAATAGATCCTCTAATATGATTGAGAGTTACACTGTGTAAATATAAAGGCTTTTGCTATAGAATTTAACCTGTATCTCTGCATCCTTTGGAGGCTATGTAACACTAAGGAGAACGAGCTATATCTAATGAAAACAATCTGTTAGAGAAGCAAAGGACATCTTGTTGAAATTGCATCAGTTTGGGAAGGCAAGGTTCAGACTTGTGCCAGGCACCCTCCTGCCCACTAACCGTCAGTAAACTGAAGCGTTCCAAGGTCCATTGGCAGGGACTGGTCTTCATGGAGTGCAGTGGCAACCAGCTGCTGAAGGTCTGTTACGGTGAGTTTAGTTGCTGATATCTCCCTCTCTTCCATTGGAGAGATTGGAAGCTTTTCACTTTCAACCTTATTAGACCCAATAGTCGAGATGTCATCTGCTGTGCTTTTGATTTCTGAGCCATCTCTCTCAAAGTTCACCACATATCGTGCTACAGTGCTGCTTGATCTGCAGGGGGGAAAAGGTCAAAATACCCCATGCAGCAAAATCAGTTACTGACTGAGAACCAATTTTACAAACAAACAAAGATACAACCGTAACATATGATCTATAAAAGTAATGCAGATTTACTCTTTTCTAACGAGACTGTCACCTTCAAATTACTTTTACTATACCTTTTTTTCTTCTATTCATAATTTTAAATAAAAAATCCAGTACTGAAGAAAATTGTGAAAATATTCAAATATAATTCAGTTCAATCTCACTACTCATAAACCTGTAGAACTTGTAATATAGTTTGAAGTTATTGACTACTGATTCAAACAGCCATAAATGCATGCTGGGGTTACCAGAAGCCATAATCACACATTCTGCAGAGTCTTCTGAAAAGGGATTAAACAGTTCATAAAACTGCAGATAAGCAAAAATCTCTTATCACAACTGAGGCATTTTTTTACTCTTTTTCAAAGAGCAGAAAAGTCAGCTAACGTGGCTAAGCACTTTCCACAATGGGTGTTAGCTTTTCCAAGTCCAAATGGGTGTTTATAGCTTCTTTCTAGACAGTCATGTTTAACAGAAGTCTCAGACATTTACCATTATTAATACATCACTTTTCATAAATGTTAGATTCTCCTAAGTGAAATGAAAAAAAATGAGGACATTGCAAACATGTCTATACCACATTGCTTTTTACAATATCAAATAACCGTAGAGAGAGGGATTTCACTTTATCCAGAATGTAGTACGTATTTAAATTTCTATGACATTGCAAGACTTCAGGAAAACCATTGGACAATTTTTCCTTTTAAAGTTTGAGTAAAAGAGAAATTTTTTGAACTACTAGGTAAATTATTTCCCAGTAGTACTTTTAAGCAGCAACAACAATAAACTCTGTATCTGTTTGTATTACCAGTCAAAAGCTCCCTGATTTTATCAAGGAACTGGTCTCATTGCTGTTCAATCTGGAGATAAAAAAATCAAGTTCTACATACTTACTGAAAATAATGCGTATATGGGCATAGAGACAGGAAACAGCAAATCAAAAATGAAAAGTGGAATATATAGTTTCCTTATTTATTTTTTACTTTCAGTTTATGACTGATAAAATTCTTCAGGCATCTGACCGTGAATTTTCTTAGGTCAAACATTTTCTTTCCTTCAGAGAGATCTTGACAAAATTTGATTACATGAACCTTCTAGGTAAAAGTAAAAGCAGTCCCTGCTGCTTCATATCACAGGTTTTGTACTTAGGCAGAACACAATCAATTCACTTTGCCACATCAAGATAAAGGACATTTACTGGTCCTATGTCCATCATAAAATGATTAATAATCAGAATGATTAATAATTCATCAACAAAATTATTAATCTTAATTAAGGATTCCAGAAATATTACCCATCTTTCTCCTTCTTCTGTCTTCATTTCATCATAGAAGAAAGGGTGTGAGAAAGGATTGAAAAAGAAAGAAAAACAAAGATTCATGTATGCTGGTAAATCATTCAGTCACACACATCACATCCATCTTTTGACAATTTATCTTATCTTCTATGTGTCATCTATAATTTTTATCTCTGTGTGAAAATGACAGTCTACTCTCCACCAGTTCACTTTTCCCCGTCCAAACAATGGGCAATCACCATGTTTTGTGTGTGGAAAGAGGAGTTTTACTTTACTATGATAGTTTGAAATTTCAGCTTTCTTATTTTCCACCTCAGTTGGTGCAATTTTGGCACTGTCAGTGCTAATCTCTATCTTTGTGGTGGCAATGAACACCTGTGGCAGTAGTAGCAGTGATTACTGTTACCACAGGTGGTTCCTACATAGCCTCTAGTCACAGGGGCAACTTGATCTATAAATTACTTCTGCAAGACATGCCTATGTTGACCTTATGTATATAATGCCCTGTGTAATTTCCCTTGATGAATTTTCTAGCCTATCTATAATGTTGTCCTTCTATATTGCCTTGTGAGAAATGCTGCTATTATATGTACTCATATGGCTAAGGGATAATGCACAGCAACCACTACATTTGCTGATCTTTACCTCTAAGGAGCTAACTAAATTACCAGATGATGGGAATCAATCTTGGTCTTACATATTGATGAATATACTTTCATATCAGCTCCTAAGTCTAAGATACTAAACTGAAACAGATCCCAGATCTCATGGAGTCACAACTGAAAGGGTTTAGTTATTGCAAGCTGTAACTGTGAGATGCTGCTATATACTTCTCTGCTTTTTCTGCAGCAGGCAGCTTTTTGTTTTATTAATTTCAATACAAAAATATAAGCAACTGACTTTCAGTCTTTTTTGCTCTTCTGTCTCCTTTTCTGCAGCACTTTTGCAGAGAGAAGTGCTAGGAAGAAGGATGCTCTTGTCTAAAATTACATTGCAATATGTGTGTTCTTCAGCATGTATTAAATATTGCTAGAAGGACTGAATGTTCCTGATGCTGTGCTATAAGACCCCATAAATTTATGTCTTTTTTCAATTTTATATACTTTCTTACTATTAATTCTTTTGTGGTTTTGTTTTTTTTTAACTCTTTACACAATGTGTTCTTATCTTTTGGAAGCATAACTCATTTTTTTATCTCCCCTTCCCCATGTAGATTCTCTATTGGTAAAAAAACCTCAAGAGCTTGCATTAGTAGTAAACATAAAAGGAAGTTAAACTAAAAGAAATTGCAATACAGAACTCAAATGTACTGAAAAAAATGGAAATATTTTCAATAGTTTAAAAGACCTGGAAAACAGCTACTTGGAAAGTTTTAGATGTATGGACAGGTATCCTCCTGCAACCCTGTCTTGCCCAGATACCTTTGCTATGATCTATGAATGGAACAGGGTCCACACACAAAAAAGTAGTCTTCCAAATAATCACAATACTAACTGTCTTTACTTTGTCATTTTAAAACATCCTTAATACAGGGGTGCTAGCAAACAATTCAAAGAATTTATTGTATCCTTCACCACTCAGGGAATCAAAACTACTTTTACATAGTAATCCAAAACCTCATAGTTTCACTTGGAATGTATTTGCACTTCTCACCATATTGTCTCTAAGGTATTCCCATAAAACTATTTTCTGTTAACAGCAAAACGCTGCCTTCTGCCTCCCCCACCCCCCTCCATTCCACACGTCTCTTCATCTTGGAGGGCAAAGGTAGCAGTCAACAGACAAGAGAGTCCCATTTTCTTACTTACTTAAATCCTAATACGCGGATTTCTTTGAATCCTGGAAGTTTCTCAAATATTTTTTTCATCTACAAAAAGCCATAAAAAACTTCATTCAGTGTAAGATATATAACTAAAAGGCAAGCACAGACAGACTACCTAGACAATATTTTTCATATTTGAGAAAGAGCTTTAGGAAACAGTTTGAACCATCCCCTTTGTGGTATCATAATTGCTCAGCTTAAACACAATATTTATTTAGCATATGCTGGTCATATTAACAGTTAACAGGCAAAACGAAGCAAAAAATACAGCTTTTTCTTAGTAATGTAATTATGTAAATCAGTAATAATCTAGATCATAAGAGGAAGTCAAACAACATGAATCAAATGGTTTTTCAGCAGTTCTGGTTCATGAATAATTTGTGATTCAAGTCACCTGTAAATTGTTAATTACTTAGAAATATTAGCCAAATGCAGATGTGTTTAGATTATTTGACAAATCATTTATAAATTAAACAGTTTTAACTGTCTTGTACAAATAGAATAACATTATATTTTTACTTCTAATGTTCACAATTGAACAATTAAATGGTTTTGAATAAAAAGGCATTATATACTTAGTAAACAAAGTCTGCAGGTGCTTCTGTTTGAGGGTAATACTGGAAATTGTCAGAGAAACCATTTTTATCATCTTTGCCAGCACATCATTCACCACTTTTCTATGCATGGCTGAAACTGAACCAGGAAAGCAAGATAACTTGCACTAAGGAATGCTCATAAAACTGATGAGAAGCTTTAGTTAATTTTACTAAGAAAATCTTTTGGGAACCTCAAGTCATTATCTGCTATCAGTTAATATTATTAATTATATGAAAATACCACAGATATTCCAGTTCTTACAGAAAATATAGCAATGCACAACCAAATGAGTGCAAGTCCTTTGAAAAACAGTTCCGACAACAGTAGCTAATTACTTTAAACATTTATATTACATTTCTCATTACATCTATCGTAGAAATTAAATTATGACAAAGTACTGTCCATGAATTCTTGATTAAGCCTGAATGATATTTCTAAAGTTGTTCTGTTCAGCATTTATCTGAAGCTCTACTACTGTCCAAGATGCTGGCTTGTTACCTTGGTGGCTGAACAGACAGCCTAAATGAGGGGAAAACTGAAGGTCTTGAGATACTAGGAATTATCTGTTCAGAGTGAGGGCAGCAGACTCTTAATTCTATTTCATAGTCAGGGCAGTTTCATAGTATGAACCTCATCCAAGGTGTAAACCCAACATTTTTGCATTCATTCAGCCTCCTTACCTGCAGTTGAAATTTGGCAGCTAGTTGCTGGTACTCTGGGGAATTGGGATCACTAAGTTCAGCTGTGTACTCCTGATCAGTGAGAGTTACACTGAATTCTACCATTTGCTCCACAGGCAGTTCAGGGACTGTATTTGTTCCCAGCTCCTGGAAAAGAAGAGGAAAGGAAAAAAAAACATTAAGAAATAAAACTAAGTACTTTTTTCCAAATATTTCAGTATTTAATAGGTAGATGAGATTCCCATCCCTGAAATAGCTTTCTGAATCATATTCTACAAAGCTTCTGTTGGTTTAACTCTTCTGTCTTTGCAAACCGGTTTCTGTCATTGTAACTTAAGGGTTGCCTTTGACATGCATAAATGAAGTGAAGAGAATCAAAACATTTTTTGCACAGAGACTGTTAACAAATCTTAATTCCATCATCTTCAAGGCAGATAGCTTTACTTGCCGGTTTGGCAGACAGTGTGAGACAAACAAGGAGAGTGAGAAGAACATTCTACAAGCTAGTTGGGATCCTATGCTCAGAAACCCTGGGGTCAGTCAGAGCAGAGTGCCAGATTCTCTGTTACTGTGTCAAGATCAGAAGTTTGCATTTGAGTTTTCCTGATAATAATAGCCCTACTTGTAATACACCTTTATTGTGCAATTGATTTTACTGCTGTTAAAAGTATTCCTATTTTTTTTCTGTTTCCCAATAGTATTTATAGATTTCTCCTAAATTTAGTAATTTTTTTAACTCCAAAAGCCAGTTCATTTGTAGCCCATAAGGGGCAGAGGTACTATGGGTGCATTGAGAAAGATTTCCTAATTCATCCTGCATATAGAGTTACACATTTGCTAATTTTAAGATCAGAAGGTATTTCTTGTTCCTTATTCACAAACAGAGGTGAGCTTCAAATTCCAAGTCCGGAATG
This sequence comes from Sakesphorus luctuosus, assembly GCA_013396695.1. Taxonomy (NCBI): domain Eukaryota; kingdom Metazoa; phylum Chordata; class Aves; order Passeriformes; family Thamnophilidae; genus Sakesphorus; species Sakesphorus luctuosus. The sequence goes on from VWZD01002608.1 coordinate 411,583, forward strand.
CAAGAACCTGAAGAGGTGATACAGAGAGATCACTCAGGAAATTCCTGCCTTGTGCCAAGCTCTTAGTCCTTCTTCACAAATCTTGTCACTAATGTTAAGCCATATCATCCCTGCATTTCCCTGCCAATGTATTTTATTACATTTTTTTCCCCTGACTAAAACTTCTCAGGGTTCTAAAGAAAGCCTGTTAAAAATACAAAAATCTTAGAACAAAAAACAAATTCTTTTTACTGCATGTACTGCTTATATGTTGCACGTTTATACTTATTAGCAATACTTAGATATTCTTTAAACACCTTTTTATCTTTTTATTTGCTCAAGGATAATTCTACTCTCAGCCAGACTTACACCTCGGATAAACAAAGAAATACAACAAGATTAAGGAGAAACTGGCCCACAAGAACAGTAAGCTCATCAGCATGAATCCTGCAGAGAGGTGAGGTTTCCACTTCTGCTGCCAGGTAAGTTGACATAAGGCTGCTAGAGACATAACACCTAGGCTTTAATAGCTTCCAAAAATAAGCAGAGGGAATAAGTGTGATTGCAGTGTCAGAGCATAAGAGAGAAAATAAGACCTTAATGATAGAATCACAGAATAAGTGAAACAGGAGAGAGCCCTTTCTGCACCCACAGATTCTGCAAAACTCAGCTGTGCTATACCATCCCTTAGGATGCCTCAGTTTTAGAGAAATGTATGGTTTGTGTTGTATATAAAGATAGGCTCATCAGCTAGAGAAAGAGCATTATGTAATATTCTATAATATAAATGGAAGGTTCAGGGATACGCACTTTTGACAGCACTGCCCTATGACTTTTGAAGAGCCAACCCTTAAGGAGCTAGTGGGAAAGGATTGGGCCAAGGCAGCACAAGGGGATCTGTAATGAGGAGGAACTGGGTAATGCCAATCACCTGGTACACTCAAACATCACAAATAAGCGATTTTAAAACGCCTTTTTCCTGATATTCTGTTTGCTCTTTCACTACAGCTGAGACATAGATAGGTAATAGACAATTGAGACTATTGCGGAGAAGATATAAGAAATTGCTGGCTCCTCAGAAGCAGGATCCTCCCATGTAATGCCTTGGTGTCCCTCCAGAGAGAGATTCCTAAAGGTTCCCTGAGGCCACACAGCTGTGCTGAGACCGGGGCTACCTCCCCAGCAGACAGGACAAGGAAAACAACAACTCCACCCACCCCTCTCTCAGATGTAACTAGTGGCAGCTGCTGTAAGCCTGGGGAGGAAGGGGCAGTTTCCAGGGCTGCACTGCATGGCTGCTCTGAAGAGACAGTGGTGGAGATGCCTTTGGGAACTGGTTGTCTGAGCAGAAACTGCAAAAGGTGGGTCAGTCTTATCTCATGTGTTGTGGAGAGCCCAGAAGGTATGCTTTTTTGGTATTATTTAATGATTAATAAGGTTACAAAATAGTGCAAGATAGGCAACAGCCCTGTCCTTGAAAGAATGGAGGCTCTTCCTAAAAGCTGGTTGCCGTGGTTCTATGCTTTCTACCTCATACTCCAGAGGCATCATGCCCTACTCTGGTACAGAGCAGATGTTAGTACACCCCTTCAATCCTACCAGCTGAAACAGAGGGGAACACTCATGGTCTGTGAGCATTAGGTGTTCATAAATCGTCTTCCTCTTTTCTGCTAGCTGAGCCAAAAAAAAAAAAAAGAGGTGAGTGAAAAAGTGGGGCAGGAAAACAGGCTGCCCTCACCTTCACGGGAGTCTTCGTGTCATTAGCGATTTCGTTGAGCAGCGTCCCATTAGACAGAGGCGTGCCAGGGGAGCCTGCAGGGGAGGGTAAAAGAAAAGTCAGGCAAGAACGAGTCTGCACATCAAAAATCTTTCCTTTCTGTGCTGGTCAAGTGTTAGCTCAGTGGAGCACCTTTCCCTAGGGAGGATGTGTTTGAGCACAAGCCTGTGCTATGGAAGGTGGCCATGACTTAAGGCATGGGTAAAGCTGCAGCATTTTGTACAATAGACAGACTTTCTTCCAGCTCAAACATCAGTAGCATGGCATGTGTGTGACTGAATGCAAAAGTGGCACTGCCTATGCATTAATGAAATTGTGTGAAGTAATAATATTTGATAATTTCCTGTCACACCACATGATGTATCACCAAATGCCTAAGCTTGATTTGCTCATTGAGGTATTTGTCTCTATAACAGCCACCTTTCTTTAAGGCTTAATTTAAAGTACAAGAGGCTTTGACAGAGTTATTCCAGATAGAGGCAAAATTAGGGTGCTGAAAGTCCCTATTGATAAGATTCTGTTATATTTTGCCCTTGCAAAAATATATATGCAGAATGTTTCCTCTTGAATCCAAATGCTCATATTTACAGGCTTATACCACTGCATGATTTTTCTAATGTTATGTTAAAGAACTGTGGTATACAACACGGCTTGTAGGTCTCATCATAGCAATGTTATCAAATTATTGTCTTGTCATCACTGCGACTTTCTTGCTAATGTCAATATTTGCATCTACTTGTTTATTTTGGTTAACGAAATGCAGCAGCTGACACTCTAAATGCTATTTTATAACCGAAAAATTAGCCTGACATTAAGAAAACATATGCATTTAAAGACTGTGAGGCAAACTTGGAATGCTGCATGTGAGTAGCAGACATGCTATAAAGACATAAAATTTGCTTCATAAATATTATTTTGCTAAACCGTTTTCACTGTATTTCACTGACAACTTGTCATGTTTCTACTGCATTTATTAAGTTACAGCCTTCTAAGACCTAAGAATCACTGACCTTAGTGATTTTATTTAGTGAGCAGACATACAACAAGCAGATTTGACTTTACCTGTAGAAATGGAAGGAATTTCTTCCACCTTTTTGCCTCCTGTTTTCTCTGCAGATATTTCATCTTTCCTATCAATCAAATAGAAATGAGTGATTTAATTATCTCCATACTGTACTGGCAGTGAAAAAAGTGTGAAAAAAATAAAGACATGAAAATAAGTGTAGTTTAGATGAGTGAAATTATTTCTAAGGGAATATTTTGTAAAGTGGTTAAAGAGACAGTGGAATAGTAGATCATATTTTTTATTCAACAATTTATATATTTCCTTTCATGTTCTTCAATGTATTATTTTCTCTTAAAAAAAATTGATATGTTCTTCCACCAAGAACTGTCACTCCTGTCAGGAATCTGCTCATGAGGTTTCATACTGATTTGATCCATGCAACCAGAGGGATGGGATTACAGAGATTAAATCAGTGTGCTGGGTCTGTTTTTTGTTTCTCTTTGAAGTTAATGAATGGTAGACCACTGTCTAAAATGTAAGCAAGACCTCCTGTACATCACCTAACCCACCTCTTGTCTCCGTTGCTGTATTTCATCCTATCAAGCTAGTTCAGTGAGAGCTGTGGGCTTCTAGTTTTAGAGCCAATGGGAATTTCATGGTTCCAAGGGAGTTTCACATGGTGAGGTTTGAGGAGAGGATGGGTGGACTTATTTTTCAGTTGTTGGCCTGCATTCTAATATCATAAGGATGCCTTCAAATAATGATAATTTCAAGTCAGATTCCTGGATCCAGATTACTATGAGGTGTAGGAATGTTTATATTTGCATCTGGATATAATATTCATGGGTCAGTGCCCGCCATGGTTGGCCTGGAAGATAGCTGAAAACTCAAGGAATGATATGGTGGAAGTGATATAAGGTTGTCTGCCTTGTATTATAGGATTTGGTTTTGTACTGTTGATATTATTTTCTATTGTAAGTTTTACAGTCATGATGTGATGAATACATTGTGTAATTGTGACTGTTAGCTTGCCTAGAAAGCAAAAGTGGTATATATATCTAATTACATTTTATAATAGATGTATTAAAGATTTCTGCACTTTAGGCTATAAAATAATTTCTGCTCTAAAATCAAATTTTTATTCATTCAGCTTTTGGAAAAAATGAGGTTTTTAGATGAGAGATTTTTCTTTCCTTCAATTGGGGTATGAAACATTTAAATTATTTTGGTTTGTAAGTAGATTATGGAAGAAATCCACAGCATAAAATGAAAAGCCAATCATTGAAATAAATGAGAATTGAATTCTTCAAAATTTCTACAGTGCACACAGATGGAGTATTTGTGAAAACCAGTATGAGTAGAAGAACTAAGGGCACTGCAAATGTGTGGTGTTAAACTGAGACAGAACAGAGATTGTAGCATAGAGAGAAAAGATGTCTGAGCTACATTTCTATACAGGACCAACCTAGGTGTTTAATGACATAAATAAAGAACATTTTTAATAACATAAATAAGGAACATGAACAACAACTGATCGCCACATCCTCTGGATATCTTCTGTGGTGAGAGCCCAAGTATTTGTAATATTTTCACAATGTTAACTCCTTATGTGTTGTGTCTTTAACTGGAGGCTGACATCTCTATGGGGCATCTAGAGAAGATACAAAATGTTTCCCAAGCCACACAGTAGTAAAGATGAAGTCTAAGCATGCATAGTCATGACTGTCTGTACTTCCAGTTAAAATACAAGTAATTTCATAGAATTTGCTTCACTTTCTGAGTTGTGCCTAGGGAAAACTATACTGTTGACCAATAACTTAAGAACTCAGAGATCAGTCACTTAATGACTTGCTGCTGCTGTTTGCACTGCACTGAATGAAAAGGCCTCCCTTTGGCCTTCCAGGGGAGTCTAATTAGGTCCTACATTATTGAAAATACATTTCTGGGAAAGAACAGTCAAATCTCTCATGTCAGAATGAATAAAGATATGTAGGATCTCTGTGATCATGAGACAGTGTAACTGATGATTTGGAAAGATTATTTGCCTGAAAATCTCATGAAAATCAAAGAAAACTTGAAGGAAAGTGTTAGTCAAAGTTGTAGACAATGATTTATGTCACTTTACTTCAGTATTTATATGCAGAGGGACAGAATTCAGTATTGGAAGTTTGATCCTGCCATTCTCAAACTTCTGATTGTTTCCAGGAACATATTTTTTTGAAGAGTTTGCAGAATAAAGTGTCACGTTGGTTTACACTGTCATGATGTGTAAAAGTACAGGAGAAAGCAAAAGTGAAGACAGAAGAGTTTTCATGTTATTGCTTAATGTAGCTTCTCAGATAAGCCTTTGTTAAGCTCTCAGACTCTCCTTTTCATAATTATAGCAACCTTTGTCACACTCCCAATCAATACCAGTATAATGCAAAGCCATGTCTGTGACAGGTTCATGCTCACATTAGTCTGAGAAAACATTCTGTGGTGTCTCAAAGTGAACAGGGAACTCAGACATTTGGCCACCTCCATTATCTGAGATTCAATTGCCGTGTACTATGATACATCCAGTATACACATCTCTCACAGCACACACCAAATACATCACAGTGCTACATGTATATCTGCTCACATTCACACACATCTACACATAGCTTTTCCAAAAGAGGCAGTAACATCAAGTGGCAAGGTTCTACTTGTGGTACTTACCTTTCCTGGAAGGTTCTATGTTTTACTCGCTGCAAAAAGATTAAGAAAAACAGCATTTTACTAGTGGGTGTATCCAACCAGAGAGAGCAGAAATCTCTTAGCTCTTTTGTTTAATATACTTTTTATGTTTTCCTTCTAAGACATGCCCCTCCTCTTCCTGAGCAATACTTTGCCCTTAAATAAGCAGATGGGGAGGGACTTGGAAGTCTCTTCCAGTTTCAAAAAAAATGTCAGTAATCCTTACCCGTTGAATTATTTCCAGATGCTCTTGGGAATTGCTGAAGTTTTTGCCAATGTCGAATATGCAAAAGGTTTCCCTCTGGCAGGCAGTAACCCAGTTCTGATATTCAGAAGTATCAGGAATCCGATCCAGAAAAATACGAAAGGCTTCCCATACAGCTTCCTGGCAGACTGAGTAAGAAGAAAGGGGCTGGGGATGGATGTTTTGTACCAAAAAGTAAACTTGAAAGCCTCTTAAAAGTGATCTGTTATGTACATGTTTACACATTCATCCCTCAAAAGGAAGGAACACACTTCAAAATTCTGTTTAACATGAAATACTTTTAGAGAGGGGATTTTCAAACTTATTAGAAGAACCATTTTACAAAAACTTGCTAGCAATTTAAAAGCTGTTGCCTTCAGCACTTTACTTTGCAAAGGTCATTACTGTGAGATGGGACATTTATTTTCAGTACTTGATACATACTTTGACTTAAGAGTGAGTTCATTATCTGCGTCTCTGAAATTAGTGCAGTCAGTTTCTCAAGGTATACTCTAAACTTGCTGTAGGGATGTACTCACCCAACTGTGTTAGGGCCCCTCAATAATACCTTAGGAACGACCTGCCCTCCCAGTAGAGCAGCTGCATGTGGAGCAGATGTGGTCAGATTGTTAAAAAGGAACAGGCTGTATTTATTATAAGCTAGCTGTTAAAGCTACTTTCTATCCTCTTTTTCTTGCAATTATCTTGTTTCTGTTTTTCTGAGCAGTAATTGCTGAATAAAGATATACTATCTGATGTTAAGTAATCCAGTTACCAGATAAACGTGGCTCATGACTAGCTGAGGAGGTGTAGATGGTTCCATGTTCTCCCAGTTTCCCCCACATGAGAAACTTCCCTCATGGTGACTTAAGCTATGTTGTGTTATTTCAAAGTTGGTATAGGGTGACAGTAGGCTCAGGTTATCCAATAGAAACTGAGCTCCTACATCTGAGCTGTTTGGTGTTGTGTGCTTATATGTATGTTTGTGGAAAAAGTAAAAAAATGTGTATTTTTCTTAGAAAGCATAAAAATTCTCTAGAGGATTGATGTGATCCACAGTGCTATTGCTATTATGGTTCTAAATGTGTCATGGGTGGGACTTGCAGGGGTGGAAGAGATCTCCTGGGCTTTAGACACAGAAAAAAAACCAGAGCTGAAGGTATGCGTGCAAAACAAGATAAAAGTAAGATTGTACCACAGATAGGCACAGGCTGTAAGGCTCCAGCATGGCTACCAGATTACCTTTTCATGAAGGCTTATAATGTGGTTGCAGATTCAAGGATGGTGTTTGCATCACATTTTCCATTCTACCTTTTTTTTTTTCATTTATCAGTCTCATCAGGTAAATTAGCATACTCAGCTGGGAGTGCAGAAGTCCTAAGTTCTGATCTTTCCTTGGAGGAAAATTTTTTTGAGGTTTTAATGAAGGACACAGTAGTGGAAAATGTACAATTATCCAAGGGAACAGAAACACCTTTTCTGAATGAGTGTACAAATTATTCAGCTGCAGTCATCTGTTTGGTTGGTTGCTTTATGGGGAAGTACTCCAGTTTCAATTGAAGAACTGGATGGCACCTGTTCATGACACTGCTGGGAAAAAGGAGATGTAAGTTTAAACCTTCTTGCACTGCACGATTTAGAGAGTCCAATATCTCAACTGATGTGCTGCCCTTCAGAAAGTTGGTAGTGTTGTCTTACTCAGTTTTTTAAATGAATGGATCATAGTTACAGTTCTTTAAGTCCAAGTTAATGGTAACAGCCTGTTTCAGGATAGCTTGTTTTCAGTCCCATTTGGGTTGTAACCACTGAGTTCTAGGGGCTTTCAGAGTTAATTTGGATTTAAGAAGTACTTCTTGGATCAGCCTCTTTAATACATTTCAGATTTCTGTCTAATGTTCATTGGATGCTACAATGGATACCAAATACTTTTGTATCTGTAGCTACAGACATTGGTGTAATTTTCCCATGCTGCCTATAGCAAGTCAAATTTTGCAGCTCTGCATACAGGGTTCATATCAGAGGGAGCTATCTGGTACCCTGAAAGAAGGCCTAGAAGCAGCCAAGTTACGTGGATGTATGTGAATGGATGGAGACCAACACCGAGAAAAAAATAGATAAGCAGAGGTGGTTTAGAGAGTAGCTGTTGCCTTGGATACTTGCATCCCAGAAATGCTGACTAGGTTTTAGAATTAGCTTTGGACTGTCTAGCTGCAGTGCAAAAATATGCATTTTTCTAACACTAATTGAAACAGCCACAGAGTGAAAAACTGGGAGGGGCAGAGGGAGGAAGAGAGAAAACCAGGAGGCTATTTGCACTGCGCTCTCTAGGGACCTATCATTGGAATGGTAACTCTGTAGGTTCCTTATGGACAAGGTAGGTAAAAAAAGGGCTGTGAAGGGAGAAAATGAGTTGAGAAATAATAGAAATATATAGAAATAATAGCAGAATATTTAATATAATATATAATATTATTATAATTATATATATATTAATATAATATATAATAGAAATAATAGCAGAAGGAATAACTGAAACCTTTAGAAAATAAGGCTAAGTTCTTTTCATGACTGCTGGCAACTATCTCAGTGTTTGTTGTATACCAACACTGCTACAGACTTAATACTACTACAGATGCACCAACATATTTGTGCAATGACCAACTAATAGTTTCATTACTTGTCTTAAACTGGTGAGATTAATTCTGAGTAGCCATGATGGTACGTGGTGCAGTTACAAGAAAGGTGGTACATCTTTACACAATAATGCAAGAACACTTTGTTCTTCACCTTCAGCCATGCTAGAACACTATGTAATTCCTCTGAGTTGGTTAGTCCTTTGAGTGCCATGTTTTATTTTCTTCTGTTAACTGTCTATCTTGAACCCTGCTGATGCACATGTAACTTAATCTATCCTATCATTATCTATGTAAAAATAAAACAAATAGCATATACACTGCCTAAAGGTGAAGAACAAGATTCTGGAAAATTACTGTGTTTCTTCAATTAAAAGAAAGACTGTGAAGGAGGAAGTACATGCTACAATAATCATCTTACCTCTTAATCTATAGTAAGCTTGGTGACTGGCTAAAATCTGCTTCACTGATTCCTGTGGGCAAACTTTCACACCAGTTGAGAAAAAGGATGACCTCTTTGTTCGGTGTTTTGCCATATCAAATATCCTCCTTATGGTTGATACTCTGGACCTCTTTGTTGTTCTTTCTGTTTTGTCTGAGCCTGAGGCGTCTGCAAGATGTTTGGCTTCAGCACGGTTTATTTTAGTAGGGATTTCTGGAAAAGATAAAAGGTAAGTATATACATAAACATACTTTGGATAAGCAGCAGATATCCAATGCAGTTCATGTCTGGAAAATGAGCATGAACTTGAGAGTTCTTTTTGTTGCATTATAGTGATGTCAATGCCCTGACCAATGTAGTGTGCTGAGGAGAAGCATCCTGTGATCACATGTGGGAACCAGGACTCAGGAGACCTGGCAACTAATTTTGTTGTATCTCAACACATGATCCCAGGACACATAGGGTAAAAGTTTCAGATAACCTGAATCCTGTTTTCAAAAGTGATGTCGGATTAGATCCACAAAGGACACTTACGTGCTTGAACTTTGTGCCACAGCACCTCATCTGCGAGTATATTGACCTGCAGGGAGCTTTACGGTACAGTGATAAGTAATGGGCCTGGAGCAAGGACAAAGCCAAGACTATCTGTACCAGTCCACAGTGTAGGTAGGTGTTTACACTGGCAGGTAAGTCAAATGAGAAATAGTTGTGCCTTAAATCTGCATTCTTTAAGATATTCTTACTCTTCCTTTGGTCTTCAAGACACATCTCCCTTCACATCAGATTCATAGTCCTAATTCCAAGAACTAGACACTGAACCTTTCAAAAGTTTTATTGTCCTTGTGAAAAGAAAGAGCTGTTTTCAGTCTTCCTCTTTAACTCTACAATGCAGTCCTTTAGTCTGTCACATAAACTGAAGTATTAACTAGAACAGACTACAATTTCTTTGCAACTGGATGATAGGTGTTGAGAAAGCTCTGGCATTTTGTTTCAATAGATCTTTCCTGGCAAAAAAAGTGAAATCAGTGAGTGGGTACTGAAGATCTAGGATTACATTTTACTTACAGATCTAATCGGTTATGAAAAATGGAAATGTTTCTGGGGAGTCAAAATAGCCTCCAGCACAGGAACTCCCATCATAAAAGGCATGCAAAAGTTCAGGACTCATTTGGTTTCACTTCCTCAGTATTTGTGATGCAGTATTACATGACATAGCAGCTAAACTTAATGTAAAAATGTTAATGATAAAAGTAGCATGTGAAGTACACATTTAAATGAGCTGGAATACAGCATTTTGCAGGATTGTGCGACAAGAGCAGAGTGTCTTTTAGACTGTCTTCCAAAATTTTGTATACATATTTACAAGGATGTTAAAGTTAATTTGGAAATACCTTTTTTGGTTGCCTTTTATTACATTTGATACAGTCATTACAGATGAAAAATAAAGAGAAATGTAAACAGAATAAAAGACATTTTGAAAGACATGGAAAACTTTAAGGAAAGCATGTGTGTCCCTGAATCCTGATGAATCAAATGAAAAAAATACTTTGAGAAATGGTTTCAAACTTGTAATAGAAAAAGAAAAGAAAATAATAGGATTAAAAAGGAATAAATTCAGTAAGAGCAGCACTATAAAAAAAAAAAGTAAGAGTAAAAAATTTTGAGTTTGCTGGAGAAAGAAATGTCATGCTACTTATAACAAACACTAATTATCATGTTCTTAGTCAAATCAAGAGAAAATAAGAAGGTTAAAAATGCATTATCTGGACAATTTGGAACTCTGCTAATTGAATGTTTAAAGAAAAGTGGGAGGATAAATGATACGAGAAAAATAACGGAAAAGCATACTGCTACAAAAGAAAGAGTACTTAAAATAAAGAATGAGGAAAGTTTTACCATGTCAGTATATCTATATATATGTCTCAGTTCTTATTTAAATTCCAAATGAACAGTTCATGTTTGCTGTGTAGATTTCATAGTAGTAACATATGTAATTTGAGATAGGTGCTACTCTGATATGGAAAAAGTCTGCTGGTTGATTATGATGAATATTGTCTAAAAGAAAGGAAGTTATAAAACAAGGAGAACATGTTGTTGTTATTGCTTTTTAATGCATGTCAAGGGCAGCAACCTGTAGACCTATAACTGTCTAATTGTTACAGAGTAATTTAAAATGATGGTGCAGTCATATAATGTTTGATGTTAAATGAAATGGAAGTAATTTTTCCACATTAATGTCAAGTCATGAACCATAAGGTGCATAAAAGGAGTTTCCTCTGTGAAAACAGAACTCTGAGTTCATCAGAAACAACAAGTGGCCAAACTGTACATCCGTTGAGACACTGCGTTATTTGAATGATATATGGGATGAGTAAAGAAGATCCAATACTATTGAAATCTCAAAGAAGACTCCTGAAATGCCCTAGAAGGAAAAACCAAAAACCCATATGCAAAACAGCCAGTTGTAAGTTTATTCCCTTTTACAAGGTCTGTTAACTGCGAAAGAGCAGCTGCCCAGGCAGCCTGACCAACTGGGGCAGAGGATTTTGCCACTAAGCTCTTTGATAGCTTTTGTATGGAGCAGAGGCCTTTCTTGAAGGATTTGCTTCCCCAGGATTTACCCCTAAGTCATTAACTTGAATTAAGAACTATACTATTTGTAAGACGGACAAAGGAGATTCGTCTCAAATGATTGCTGTAATGATTTCAAACTCTTTATATTAGGGTCACTACTTGGGATTTTCAGTCTGAGAAAGTGAGCAGACTTTTTCTGCTTGCCTGTTTAAGGTGGATTTTAATCTTTTCTATTTTCGTTCTTTTCCTTCAATGTTCACTTTTCTTTTTAATTTTTTGAGGTCTGTTTCTGAAGTATCTCTAATGTAATAGATTTAGTTTAATTTATGTCTTGTGGTTAGTATATTTCCCTTACTAGAGTAACTTTTATTATCGTAACTCCTTGAAACAATTTTTTATTAAACTTAAGCAAAATTTGAATTGGAGAAAGCATCAGCTCTTCTCTCCATATGATTACCCAATACTGATTTCCTAGTATTTACTGATTCTGAATGGAAGAAAACCTGCCTTTGGGTACAAATATTTGCTCATAATTCTTCAGATCTGTGTTTCCCCCTGATCTGTGGAAATTGTGAAATTTTAGCTATGACTGCCAGGTGGTTCAGCCATACACTTTACTACAATATGCCTCCATCTACATACAACTTTTTAGATTCTTTGCTTCCATAGCCCTAGGTTGAAAAAAAATATCAAAAAAGATGCTTGCTTTTATAAAATTGAGTCCATGTATATTAGCTGAGCCCTTTTCTTTTTTACCATAAAACATGGTAAGCAAATAAACCGGAGAGGTGCAAATTTGATCATGTAAAAAATCCCAATAATAGGAGGCTGGTTTACTTTTCTTAAGTAATTTTTATAAATTTCTTTGTTCTCTCTCCTTTTTTTCTGAAAAAACCATAAAAAATTAAAATATCAGAGGTTACCCTAAATACACCCTGCCCAGTCTGACTTTTTCTTATTTAACTCTGTTGCTTCACAAAGGTGGCTGTCTCAGTTTTGCCTTCAAAATCTGTATTTCAGATTTTGAGTTTTCTTTGCTAGTATTAGGGCAGAAGGGCAGATAACTGTAGAAGACTGATAACAGTTTACTTCAGCTTAATCTCCAAGATGTCTTAAAGCTGTGACTCCCCGTTTTTAGTCTCACATGAAAGAATCTACACCATTGTCTTCATTTTCCAGGTAACATACTTGAGGAAAAAGGTTGAGATAGTTTACCAAGGTTATCTAGGTAGTCACTGTCAGCTGCTATTAAAATCTGGAGTTCCCGACCTCTAGTCCTGATCTTAGACAAATACAACAATTGTTTTCAAAATACCATGAAGAAATTTTCAAAATATGATACAGCAATCTAATTCATATGGAATCTAATCAAAGTGCTTTGATATCTGTACCAGTCTCTCAAGTGCATAGTACTGTTCTTCAGGTTTTGTTCTCAGACAAATAAATAGTATTTATTTCACAAATCAAAATTCTGAAATCCTTGAATTTGGCATATCCTCTCCTCTGTGTCTCTTGAGACCTGCATTATCAAATTTATACCCTAAATAAAATAACAAGTCAGGAGAAACAGTTTTCAAAGGTGAGAGCTCTTATGTGTTTTTAATAATCTGCATAATGAAAAAGGAAAAGTACATAATTATTGGACTGGATTCTACAGAAAATGAGCTTACAGTCATTTAGATAATTGGTCAGCATTGGTACCTTTTGTTGGTTGTTTGGTCTTTTTTTCGAATTTACTTTTATAAACACAGGAGCAAGAAGCTCATATTCATACCTTTTTGTATAACTGTAGTGGACGTTTCTCCATACGGCTTTATGAATTTCTCTGGTTTAGTAGTATCAGTTTTGGGAGGCCTCCAATTCTGGTGTTGGTAGTTTGTGTTTTTTTCAGCAGTGTAGACCGTCTCTGTGTAGAAACATTTATCTACAGCATTATTTTGGCATTAAATTTTTAGTTTTATTTGACCTGAGAAAATTCAGATGTTATTATATACAAAAAAAAGAATTTAAAGTATGGTAACTAAAGATTTGGCAGAAAAATTCAAGGTGACAAAATTGTTCAAATCTGAATAATTAATCATTAAAATCATCACAAGGTTTGAGATGTATGAAATAGCAGATTAGTCTGAAAAATGAGTGGAAGTTCTTAGGCTGGAGAGGAATGCTTGATTGATAAATGAGATATATTGCCTGCACAATAAAATCATTATTAATTAAAATCTAAGCTTTATTTAAGGGGAACTGCTAAAATACAATGAGGAAAGCTTGTCAAGTTTAATTCAGCAAAGATCCTGTAACCATGTTGCTGCTAAATATATAGTGGGGTCAACAACCCTGTGTTGATAATTGAGCCAGTAACAAAAGCGCAGCTGAGTAGTCATAGAAAGTTGATCTTGAGATTTCTTAAAAGGCTTATCAAAATAAACACCAGATGTAGCACTGGAAGTACAAAGAGAGGTAATATCCCAGATTTTACCTACAAGTAGTCTCCTCTTGTCATGACAGTAGTGAAGATGCCACATTCTAATGGCACGTGCCAGAGACAGACAGTGTGCCATTGATATGCTCTCTCCTTATATTCCTTTTAAATTCTTTTTTTCATGCCATATTTTGTCAGGTCATTTGCATGGGAAGAGTGAAACTGGATTTAAGGGGTTTAGGTGACGAGGGACAGATTAAATTATGACATGGCTTTGTCATCAAATGCAGCGTAGATCCTGCTTATGAGTACTAGGAGCAGCACCTGTCTTCTCTCAGAGAAGCTGCAACAACCTCTATCTTCCTACACAAATGTGAAAATGGAGGCCCTTCTGTAACTCTGTGTTTGCATTGCATTTCCAAGCTTGTTTTCACAACCATAAAGGCTCACAGTTTTAAAAATTTGGGAGTGTGGAATTCTATATTAGAACAATTAATGCTAATATTTAATCTGCTCAGATTTTGTCTCTGAGAACTCAGTGCCCTTAAACACAAGATTAAATGGCTTGCTTGTAGTTATCTTTGGGTCCAATAAATTAACTATTTTTAAAGCACACAGTAAAAGAACTTTGAAAGGAATCGGTAATGGGACTCAGCCAAAGTCCTTATTGCATCCTGGTGGGTCTTATCAGAGCTCTGACTGGAGTAGCTGAGACACAGAAGAGAACTCAGTTTGCATCTCACTTCTTCAAGTTTAATGCACTTAGCCAGTGAACTGCTGGGAAAGAGGAAAGTGTCCACTACTGTGGGGAAGTTTTGATGAAAGATAAGCAGCTGACATTGATGCTTAGCTTCAGAAGAAGAAAAATTCTAGTCAGAAGAGAATGCCTCCATTTCTAAAAGATGAGAAGAGGGCTAAGGCATTTATATTAAGACTGAATAATTTTAATTTTTCAGAGTAAATATTGACAGTGATGATCTTGGTAATTCCTGTTTGGTATGTTGAGTTTGTGAATTATGTTCTTAAATGTGACTGGATAGTAATATTGCCTGTGGAATGAGGCCTAGGTATCTAATTGTGGCAAAGTGCTCTGGGGGCCAGGTCCAGGCCTCCAGTTTGAGGTTAAGTTGTGGTAAGATGGCCAATTCCCATGGATAGGAAAATTCCCATGCAAGTACCACAAAACTGGTGGCTACACACCCAGCGTTACAGAACCCTTCATATACCTGATGCCTAAAAGTGTGATTTAATGTAATTTTAGAGGGTTTTAGAGTCATATAGACTCTGTTCGGTTACCCTGATTTTAAGTCTGAATATTAAAGTGTCTTTCCCACAAGCTGTAGGCCTTGTCAAGGCCGAGCTATTTTCCAGCAGACACCTGCAAGATAACAGAAGACAAACAACAGGAGAAGGCCTGAGAAGGCCCATCTGCCCCCTCCATGATGAAGGGGCAGATTGGCAGGACTTTTGGGTGGGCGTTAGAGAGAAATGAGAACTTATGATTGGATGTCCATGAGGGATATAAAAACCCTGAGACTTCCTGACCTGGGGGTCAGACCCTCTGTAACACCCTCTGGGTTTGGTTGTGAAACCCCCTTTGGTTTGATTGTGGAAGCTTCTTCTAATAAAACCCTATATCTTTCTCCATTAACTTGTCTGCAGTGTGTCTCTGTTCACAGGAGAACGTGATCAGACGGCATCATACCTAACAATATCTTGTATTGTGCTGGACTCAGCATTACCTTACATGTCAGGGAGGTGCTAGACCCTACTTGTGCAGTGAAGACAGTTCTGGTCTGATCCCTGTATCTCCTGCTTGGACTTAGCAAGACAAAACATCACTTGCACATATTCACAAGCTGTGCTCTAGCTTTCTATGACACAGGAGAGGAGTTCCAGGCTTCTGCTTAAAAGGTAAGTTCTATAATTTTAAACCTTTTAAAGACTATGTTCCTTTTAAAAATTAGATCTGTACCAAGGGATTTTTCCTTCTTGAGAATCCAGGAAAATTGTGGGTTTTCATAAATCCTTCCTCTTGGCAGAAATGCATGATGATGTTTCTTTAAATATTTATGGAAGATGAGAATGAAGCCACTGTTAACATAGTGCTCAAATAAGGTAGGGCTCCCATGAATCCTTGTGTGATATATACCTGTTGTTATCCTTATGTTAAAAGTACTAAAGTTTTGGTTATACTGAAACAATCTACAGCACAGAACATGTATGGGAATAAATCTAAAGAAGACTGCGATAAACTATTTTGAAATATATGTTATAGCAGCAGTAACAGTAAATGTTAATAAAAATCCTCAAAATCTTTGTGTTTTAATGGTTTTATGTTCAAAGCTAGGAGATAGCATTAGGTAATTGTTCTTTTTCAGAACACTTTACAGTAACCTGAATTTACATTTTGGCACCAAAGGTCACTGCTGTCATCAACCAATATGCTTTTGTATTTCAGCAATTGTGAAGAATTTAATTTCTTCTAGTAGGTACTACTGTGAAACTAAAATAGATATCATAATGCCTCAGTTGTTCCCTTCCTCTCAGATACACAAGACCATGTGGTTTTCTATGCCAAGTGGAAAAATACAATTGTTAATCAACTTCAGAAAGAAAGCTAAGAAGATAATTTGAAGCAAGATTTATGAAATTTATGCATAGGCCTTGTAACAGACAAATATAGCCTTTTCTCCCTCTCTAAGCAGATAATTTGATAATATCTTTGAATTATGCTAACTGTACAATTAATGGCAAAATAATTATGGTGAATTATCTACTTATTATAGATGAGAATAGAAAACATAATATGCCACTGATAAGTTTTTCCTCCTTTTGTGAATATAGTTGTCCTATTCTAATGATGAATCCACATTCTCATTAAATGCTGTACCAACCACAAATATTGAACGTGCTGAAAGCTTTAATAAGAGTCAACATGTGACTTTGACACAATTTCTTCCAACCTGAAAAAATATCATAAGAAACTCATGTTTTCCTAAATGTACTATGTCTCAATAAAGGTAGAAATTTATACATTCTCTTTCTGACAGAAAAGTACAAATTGTTACTTGTCAACTCTGCTAATGTCTGCAGCTGGAATTCATAGAAAATATCAAAGGCCATCTGTGGTTTCATTGCCAGCTTCTGAATCTTGTAACAGTCTGCTTATGGTCCAGAACCTGGACTAGAAACAGCATTGAAGAATAACTGTTTCAATGCTGATGCATGAAACAGGTATCTATGTTTTCCCTTGGTCATCTTAGAAGCATCTGACCTGAAAGGCTGTTCTATTAATTGATACGGTTTGCATCAAAGGATGCAAGAAAATACTTTAAGTAGTTCTTGAAGGGATGCATCTGACCTTCAGTGATGAAATATTCAATTGAAACACTCAATTCAAACACTCTGCTATTATTTTTCTAATTAGTCATTCTCAAGTTGTACAGCCATCCTCTAGGAAAGCCAGTGATACAGCAGAAGTTCAAGTTCCAGTAACACTCTGCCATGCACGTCAGCATTTCAGGAATTTTGATGGTGTGAGTCATTCTCAGAGCAGGATGATCTTATTGAGGTAACTATTCAAATATGATGACAATTAGGATGATTGGCATATGAGAAAGCTTCCAGGTGCCAGAAGCCCCAATGCCATCTCTTTGCTTCAACTTGCATAGTTGGAAGAACTTGATTTTCCTCACAGTTTAGGCTGACTCATCTTGTAGTACAGTTTACAGTCTCTGGCTGATTGAGTCCATCTCATTTTGACAGAGAGTGACTTGGACTTAACCTTGTTTAACTTAGTTATGTATCAAGCTGCATGGACCAAGTTTTCTTTGGAGGACACCTAGTCCATTTCTTGATTCTACGCATGGCAACTTATTAATTTAGTTTTGACAAAGAAGAGGAAAGGGAAAAGAACTAGATTAGAACTGTCTTCGGTTTGTGCTATCAGCATGAAATCACAAAATAAAAGATGAGTGCATTGTTGTTTCCTACTTGAAACTGCTGGACTTTTTATGATCTGTGTTGACTCATGTATGAAAGGTATACTTGAAACATAGCCACTAAAACCGATATTTTACCTAATTGCCTTACCAAGATTGTTAATATACAATTGGGTAAAGTCTGAGAAAGGTAGCTAATAAGATAATTTTGGCTGTGCACTGAACTGGAAATTTAAAACCTTGCTACTGAAAAGATAAGCATGGTGACCTAAGTACAGTTAATTTAGTGGGTTAAATAATGAGTCTGGGCCCCACTGATTTGTAGATGTCCTTGTGACTAGTCAATTACCTGAGAATCATCCCAGCAGACTCTGCTGCTGTCCTGCTTTATGACTGCACTGCTTCCTGCAAGTCAGGACTTCAGTTTCTGAGCTGTACCTCAGGTCCTCATGCTTTTGTGAAATGATGGTGTTACTCTGTCGGATTATGGATATTGTAAGGTTGAAACTGGTGGTGTGCTTGCATACTATGATAAGGTGTACTACAGTTATGTAAGGGTATATAAACATGCCTACACTGTGTCGGTGCTCCCAGGTGATGGTTAACTGTATGTTTTCCAGATAGGTTACTATTCTGAAGTGTCTATCCAGTAAACAGCAGCTGACAGTGACTAAGTGCCAGTATATACGTATATAAAAGCAGACAGATAGATATTTCTTTTTAGGATTGTGTTAGCCAATATCACACATTCCTATGGGGAAGAAACTGAAACACATCTGGGCTTGCAAAGCACAGGGAATGTTCAGGATAGTGCACCTAATTCCTGATGAAAATGGAAGAATTGGTGATAGAAAATGAGTAGAAGATTAATTTTAATCCCAAAGGGACTAGGTTGGACAGAGGTAACAAAGCAGAGGGAAGATATATTTATAATATGCAGTAGAATGCACAGTGTTCCTTCTGTGAAGAAAAACTATCTTCCTCTGGGAAGAAGACAATGTGTTTGCTATGTCTGATGAGTGTTGGCCATGTCACTTAGGGCACTGCTGAAGCCATGAGGACTCCACAATTAGTTGAGAAAAGAATTTCATAACAATCTGGATTTCTAACAGGTTAAGTCTCTAAGTTATTTTATTATAGCCTGTAAGTTAATATCCTGTAAAAGGAGAAACCCCATTATTATTAATAGTGATCATCTTGTCTACAGGTGTTTTCAGAGAAAAAAATCCCACATATCTAGCTGTTCATTCACATATAGTTCACTAATGCTGTAGCACGGGTGTGACTATTTCTGGAATTAATCTCTAAGATTCAGTGGCAATGTTTTAGTATTTATATTCAAGTTTTGGTTTTAGCCACAAAATAGCTAAAATTAAAACCTATATAGCATGCAGTGCTACATTTGCTTGGGAAAGGGGGAAAAAAAAAGTTTAATTTTCATTTGTTTATAAGCACAACCAAGAAAGCTAACTTTAACTTGGCAATTCTTATTTATGGATGAAGGCAGAAGATAATATTAGGGCAAAAAGAAGATGTCTTTTTCTTTCTGTCTTTTAAGGTTTATGTTCTTTGGTTTACCTCTTTCTCTGGCTGAACAAATTTGCTTAACCCTTCTTTTCCTTGGGCAATTATAGTAATAAAGATTTGCAACATTTATTGCTGAACTGGAACAGCCTAGTGGGAAGGGGTGAGTCAGAATGAATTAAAATGATTTCACAGAGCACACACAAAGCCTTTGTGTCCCAAGGAATGCCTGAGTAAATAGCAAATATTTGCTTGCTGAATAAAAAATAACAGAAAACAGCCTTGAATGTGCTCTGGTTCCCTTACAGTTCCAGTATTAATATTAGGATGTACCCAGCATCAAGGCATAGTTTTGAGCATTGGAGTATTTTGGTAGTCTGTCTGCTCAGGGGTTTACTTTTCAGGTTTTGTGCACAGATTTTTGCTGTCACAAAGATTTCATACTCTTTACTTCCCCTTGCTAGAGACAGTTTGTGTCAGGACAGTGGCAAAATCATGGCCACAGTTAAACACTGTATCCCCAAAGTGTTTATTTTGCTCCCTACAATTTCCTGTTTGTTTACTGTGGAGTTGGAGGTGCTCCTGGACAGCCTCCAAATGTCTGGGAGACACACTCTTTGGTCCTTAAATAGGGACAGGGAGAAAGAACTAAAAGATACTGCTGAGCAACCCCCACATTTCTTAACCAATTTTTTGTTAAATATCGATGTGACTAAATACAGAATTTGAATTTAATATAGTTTTTTCATGAGGAAAAAATATCGACAAATATTTAGAAATTATCTCTGTGGTTGGTTGGTTGGTTGGGTTTTTTTATGATGGGGATTTTTTATATCTTAGTCTCTTATTTCCTAATCTGTCACAGTTTACATGCCCTGAAAACTTTATCCATAAAACCCTCAAAGCATCTATGTTAGGTTCAGTAGTGAGTGATTCAGACTACTGTGAGAGTCTGTATATTTTTGAAAAGCATTCTATGTAAGTATCTGACCATAATGCTAAGTCATAAAACAATGGTTCTGGAAGCATCTCTGCCCTGAAAAAGAAGTTTCTCAACACAGGCATTAGGTTTTTTGAGATCTGTGTGCATATATTTGAAATAACATAGCTAAAAATATTATGCATGGCAGAATTACATGTCAATAAGAAGTAATTATTATACATTTATGGATACCACATGTACTTTATAAAGGGAAGGAATTTTTTTAGTTGTCATTCACATCAATGTATGGGAAAAAATTTCCCCTGAAAACTGTCAAAAATGAGAAAATTTGAACATAAGCGAGATGTTAAGTAAAGTTTGTTGAACCTCCTATGTAGCAAGTCTCCTGCATCTTCTAGGGTGATGATACACAGTTTTGTGTTCCTCTCTGTCAGTAAAACCTCTCAGCATTTTGCTGGTGTTTTACAGATGTGTTGTAACATACAATCACAGTTTGCAATGGGTGAAACCATATGACCCTATTTTCAACATTATTGCTTTCTCAGTTCGTAATGGTAAATATGGACTGCAATGATGCCATCAAGCATTCCATCGCAGAATAGGCAACCTAAATGCAAACACAGTGCATTCTGATAAACTTTTCATCTTGTCAGACATGAAATATCACTCATTCCCTCATTTTTTACCACATTTTTAAAATACCATATATGATTAAATGACAGTATTTACACGGTATTAAAAAGTAAAATCAAAAAGCAACACAATATAAATCTAGTGTTAAATAATACAATGTGTTTTCCCAGGATTTTTTCAGTACTTTAATTGTCCACTGGGGGCGATTTACATCATTTAATTGAGAAGTTGGAAGAACTGTTTTCTGTATTTCTTACAGAAAATCTGTACAGGGAAAAGCAAGACCAAACAAAAAAAAAGTGTCAATAAAACTTTCCAAATACTGTTGACAGCAGACTATATTTCAGAGGCTTTTAAACAAATATTTAGAAAATATTGAGAAGACTTACTTTTTATTATTTTAGATTCTTTGCATTTAACCTACAGGCCTGAGACTGACATAAAAATAGAAATAATTGATTTGGGCATACATAAAACAGTTGCTACATTGAATTTTAATTGATTTATATAAATATCAAAGCATGGAT
The DNA here is from genome assembly GCA_013396695.1 of Sakesphorus luctuosus. Classification (NCBI taxonomy): domain Eukaryota; kingdom Metazoa; phylum Chordata; class Aves; order Passeriformes; family Thamnophilidae; genus Sakesphorus; species Sakesphorus luctuosus. The sequence goes on from VWZD01002608.1 coordinate 432,946, forward strand.
GGAAACATTTTTGAGGAACCTCCTCCAAAATTAAACATGTTCATCAAAGTTCTAAATGTATTGAATATAGAACTAACCAGGGCAAATCACATCATCATCTTTTCTTTTTTGTTGAAGAAGCTTTAAAATTCCTGTGAACTTTTAAAAGTTTTTAAAAGAGGCATAGTTAGCTATCAACTAAGTACAGAGGAATTGTCTGCATTTCTGTTTTCTTGGCAAATTACTTTATGGTTATTATTATTACAGTAATCCTTAATAGTATTACTGGGTTTTGTATATTTTTCAGCATGATGTATTCCTCCAGAACTGTCTATTTAAAAATTTTTGAAGTTTTTTCTCTCAATGTCTGCTATATGGAAAGATAGACTTTACTACTTTCTTTCATTTCAGGGATGAAGGATCATCTTAATGTCAGCACTTAGATGTTCTTTCAGCTATTTATCACCTTCATAGTTGTTTTTGAAATTACATTTCTTTTCATAACAGAACATATGCCAGTAAAATAAATCTAATTGGCATCTCTTAACTGAGATTGTAAAGCCTGGGAAATATACCTGAGAAATAACACAGATATTTTCTTTTTCAGCTTTATAGCAGTGTCAGAAACTGTACTGTCTCTACTTGAATTATCAAAACATCACACTCCAAACAACAAATTGTGTAACTCACAATCTTGCAATTATTTTGTTTCTCAACATATGCAATGTAAAATTCATCTAAACCTTTAATACAAGAACTTACCTCTGCTTCCCTGAACTTGGAGAGCAAGGCAAATGATCAAAAATATTAATCCAGTTTTCAAATGCATGCTGTCTGTTGGTCATTCACAGTTTTCAAGTACAATCATGCAGGAAATAAGAATATTTCAGTCAAGTAGAAAAATTCTCTTTTCTTAAGGACTTAAAATCCCAAACGTCTTTTGTCTTTCTATTTTTCAGGTGTCCCCAGCCTTGGACTGCATTGAATTTGCAACTAGGCAGAGTGCAACAGGTGCCAGAATGCAAGAGCTGGGCAAACCCCTCCAATACACACACTTCTAACCTGGGGGACTGCAGCGGTAAGACAAGAGTGACGAAGTTTTAAGAAAAAGCAGTGTCTGTTTCTGGAATAATCTGTTTATCTGCTGCTCAGACATAATCCCTCTTACGGTCCAGCTGGAAGAGCTTTCTTCATCTTATTAACCTTCTGCAGTGGCATCTGTCAACCCCAGAAGACTTCAGCAACACCATGATAAACAACGGAAGTCTCTTCTAGTTCTCATTGCCTTGGAACATTGATCCCTTTGGGCATTCTGGAGGTACAGCATGTGAGCAGAGACAAAAGCACGGGGAGTGCTAATTCTGCTGCTTACAAACAACTGATCATAAGCCCCAGGGAACTTACTTTGAAGAAGAAGAAAATAGGTTTTTCTGAGAGAACATACTATGCTTAGTGCTTCTGTTGTGTGTGTCTTGGAATCCTCTCTCCCGTCTCATACCAAAATGTTGCCGTTGAAATATTCCTATCAGAGCAGTGATGATGATGTTCTGTGACAGTGGTGGAGTGATAACTCAGCAGTAAATTGCAGCAGTGTTCAGGGCTGGCACAATCTGATGCCAAACTGTGGGTGGGGAAGGGAAAGTGCTGTATGGTGGAGAAGAGAGAGAGGAAAAAGAGAAAGTTGTGAGAAATGCTGTTCCAAGCACACAGCTCTAACCAGGCCAAGAATTGGCAGTAAGTGAATACACTTTTCTAACAGCTCTGCTCCAGTTTCCCAGATAACTCTTCTGATTACATATTTGGCATGTGTAAGTGGCCCATACTTACTCTTTTATTTTTCAATACCTTTTTTACAGTTGCATTATGACTAAAAATGTTACCAGATAAGCATTTCTAATGGCCTGTCCTCCTCGGAGATTTTTATGTGTGCTAGACTGGCAGCAAGAATCTGTAAGAACAAGTTACTTTAAGAACAACCTTCATTTGAACCCAATCAGTATTCTATTTTTACCTAGGATTTAAACAATGGTAACCTCCCTCCCTTCCCAAGATTGCCTGATTTTAACTACTCAGACCAGCGAGTACAGAGACTGGGCTGGGACCAAACAAGATCTGCTTTTATTTTCATAATGTTTATTTCTGATGTTGTCTGTGCTCATTTTAATATTTTATGTATAACCTTTCATACACGTTGTTTTTTTTGTTCTAAGAAAACAATTAAGAATACCTTGCCAGCAGCACAACACAGAGCAGCAGTGGAGATGATCAGGATTTCTACTGAATTAAAATTTAGCATGATATAAGGATCATTCTTTATCAGTACTACTATTTGTCTTTATATCTTTTACGTATAAGAATCATATTATATATAGTGTAATCATAGAAATATTACTTGTATTAACCAGGTAAGCTTTAGCAAGCATTTATAAGTATGCTATAATTGAAAGGTGAAGTTCGCTCCTACATGTTATCTTATTTTTAGTTGCTTCAGCTTTCAGTCTGAAACAATAGGAATTGTTGAGATGTTTTCTCACAGAACTGGAATTTGCCATTTCTGGTAATATCTGAAAATGGAGAATTGGTGAAAGTCAGATTATTTCCTTGGAACACTCTGGGTACCGCACTCTATATAGAATTTGGTAGGAATGTTATCCTTTAATTCAATTAGGAATCTAATTTAAATGTTAGACTACATTTTGAAAATGTGCAATAAAGAGATTTACTTAATTATTGTAGAAACTGGTTAGTAAGGCCTGGGCCAGGATTCACAAATCTTACATCAAAGCTTTAATTTATAAACATGTTTTTGAGCCATTCAGATGTTGGAGAAGACAAACATTTAATAGACATATTTCTATCTGTCAAAGGTCAAGGAATAAGAACAATTCTGGAATACAGCACTGTTGTTTACTGTCCAAGTATGACTTTAGGAAAAGATTGAACTCTATGGGTAAACTGTGATTAAAACTTTGTGGGGCAGGAGTCTGCATACTTTGAGATTATGCTTAAGTTATAAATATTTCAAGCTGTTTTCTGTTAAGACAGTGTCTTCTATGTACTTCCATTTAATTAAGAAATTTTGTAACTAGCCTTGATAACTGCCTCAGGGGAAATAAACAAGAATGATAAACACTCATTAAAACTAGAGCAATATTATCTAGGGACCACTCCATCTCTAAGTACCGCAGTGTTTAATTACAGGTCACTGTTAATTAATCTAGAAATGTTCCTTCTTGTTGTTTTGATGTCAACAATAATTATATATTGTTAAAAAGGTGATTAAAATATTTTGCTGAAATTCAGTTGTGCATTACAAATATACTGCCAAGACATGGAAAGGGCAAAACTGGATGCTAAAATATCCATTCACCCAGGATAAGTGCTTGTAAATGGGTTAAATCAGACTCACTACTGGTCATCTCTGTGAATCTCTGCACTTATCTAGAATAATGAATAATACACTGATATGCTGTTTAAACACAACTAAAGCTGTTTCCTCTGTTGGCAGAAAAATGACCATTTAGGCCTTCAAGGACTCTTGAAATCATTGGGAAGTCATTGTCACATAAAGATGACCTAGGAGTTGTTATGCACTGTGATGAATTTTAGGTGTCCTGCCTAGCTGTGCATCTCTCATGGTGGCAGCGAACTCATGTTCGTGATAGAACAAAGTCAGATTCTATACCATCAGTCACAGCTTATACTGTCTAAGTTTGACTTCTGGGTGTAGTTTTCCTGAGTAATTTCTCTCAGCGGTTTAGCCAACTGTTTTCTTTATAATTTTTGTGCTACGTTTACCTGGGAGATGTATCCTGCCTTGAGGAAGGGGAGTTATAAAATTTGAAATACATTTTAAATAACCTCAAGTCTGTCTTTGGCATTCACTATTTCCCTGAGAACAAGACCAGTACTTAGCAGCCAACACATACCAGTTAGAGCTTTAGGCTTGTGATTTAAAGTGAGGAAACCTGGGTTCTTCTGCTCACTTCTTTGCTGTTGAGTTTAACCAAACCAAGACCTGTTTCTCAGCTTCCATATCTGCAAATGGAGGGAATGACTCTGGAAGAGATAGAAAAACTCAACAGGAACAAAGAAGATAATACCTGTAAACAAGAATGGGTTTTTCACCATTTTCTCAAGCATTAAAATGCAGATAAAATATTTCACAAAGTAATATTTTAGATTTTAAAAATAATATTTTATTTTTAGAAATTCTGGTTTGCATATCAGTTAGGCATCAGCAGTACCCTGTAGTGGATTTAAAGACTTTGCCATGAAGAACAAAAATGTCTTTTGCTCTTTGAGTTTTTCTAGTTGGGCAATATTTCTATTTTTTCCCTCTACTGTTACCCAGACATCATGATTTCATTTCCTTACTGAACTAATACCAGATTTATATTTATTCAGTAAATTCTGTCAAAATAAAAAGAAAAAAAAGGAAAAATAAATACCTATCTCTCAGGTCAGTTAAAAATACCTATATTTTGTTTACTGTTTCTTTTTTTTATGTTTCATTGACAATCCCTTAGTAGCAGGGAACAAATATGATCACATCAGGAAAAGCCAGTTTGAAACTAAGCAAAATATTTTCTCCTTGAAAGAACTGGAGTTTTTTCTGGTGTCCAGACATTGTGTTTGCAAATGTTCTCTTCTTTTTCAAAGCAATTGTTCCTTAAAACCTATTTCTTCTGGAAATTCTTATATTCTTCCTTCAAAACTGAACTCAACCAGTATATCCTGGAAGAGTGCCATACAACTTATTTTGCTGATGGCCATAGGCTGTGACAGCATTGTGCTAATACACTACAGTAGAAATGTACTACATTTCCACTGGGGTGTCATTAGAACCATAGTGTTAAAAGTGACACCCTGTGCAGGTAAACCCATGGCTAAGGTATTAAGGATAAGTTTATTCCAAAGTCAAGGCAGTTAAATGGCACCCTGACACCCGATCCTGTCAGATCTCAGAAGCTAAGCAGAGTCAGCCCCGGTTAGTACTTGAATGGGAGACCTCCTGGGAATAATGGTGGCTGTAGGTTCTAGTCCTGAGGACTTCACTGTCACCATCCAAGCTCACTTGGCTGTGGCAGATGGACCTTAGGAGTTAAAGGGTGGGGCCAGTTCTGCGCACGCTGTGGCTCACCTAAGACATCCACTGCGCAGGCTGGAAGGGCACACCCACGTGGGGAGAGCCCTGCCCAAATCTGCGTTTGCGAAGCTGAGCCATACATATACATTCCAAAGTCAGAAATGCCATATACACTGCCATAAAATCATGCAGCAGGTGAAAGGGCAGCATGGGAGCCATTATGGGCCTCTGCATGACAGACTTGTGTGTATGGCCAGACTTTGTGAATAAAGATTTGGGAAGGGCTCTCCCCACATGGGTGTGCCCTTCCAGCCTGCGCATCCTGAATGGAATGTCAAATGTGTTGTTCCAGTTGCAACCTCTTCCACAAAGTCAGCCAAACTCATTAAAGGCAAGCTAGGAACTTGGTCACTTTTGTTTCCCTGTTCTTTTTTTCGTATTTATTTTTTCTTATTTATTTAATCTAGTTATTTGCATAAATATAGATAAGATAGTAGATTGGCTGAGTGTTTGATCTGATCCATGACTACTGGTAGGCATGGAGCTGCAATCCCCAACTTTGACCATCTCGCCATTAAAGTCAAGCTTACTCAGTAGTTACGACTCCTGCTTAGATTGAACATTTTTGTACAACATACTTATCTATTTTTTGGATGCCTCTCTCTTCCCAAAAAAGAAGCCTGATGTTCTTCTGTTCTGCAATTGCAGAGAATGCTGTGGAATTCTAGTCCGAACTCAAAATTGAAGGAGGTGATGCATTAATGCAGTTCTTCATCTCCTTTAATGAATATAAGCCTTGACTTCTGCAATTGAAAGGTTTCTCCAAGTTTCTATGGGGTCTTTAAAAAACTTTGCTGTTATGCTGTTGCTAACATAGTTATGAAGTTTTGGCACCCCTTATTAATTAGCATGGGAAAAACTATTGTGTGCATATATTTACATGATGAGTTACCAATCAATATGAAAAAAGCATAGTATTCACTGGGCGATTGCTCACAATTATGAGAAAAATACTCCAGCCTGACTGCTGCTTGATGATGATTATTGATAAACAGATTATGCTCATGTTGATATTGGTATGATCTTTCTTTAGTATCTGCAAATGTCTAAATGGGATTAAAATGGATTTTTTTTCCTAGTGGACAGCAAAGCAGCAAGCTGAGCGCTAACTTCCAGTCACTGGAGATAAAGACTACAGTACATCTGCTCAAAGAGATTATCGTGCACTTGCTTGCATACCAACACACAACTTTCTGTTATTCCTGGAGCTGCTTAAGTGTATATCCTGGGAAACCGTAATAAGCTGAAACATGCTTCTTCCTATGCTTGACAAGTTTTTTTTCTCTTGTTGTTGGGAAAGGATCTTTCTAGATTTAGCTGACTGAATTAGCTGATGGATTTACTATCACAAAATTGTTCTCAGCAGTGTAGCAGATTAAGTTGAACATTGTTGTTATCAGCTATAAAAACCTGAAACTATCAAATTCCTCTGCCCATGAAGCAAGCTGGCAGAGATGGGGTCTTTTACACTATGTGTTCTCCAATCAGAAACAAAAAAACATGGGAGTAGTTCAGTTTATTTTGATGGGAACACGACATGTTTAGCAGTGAGAGAGAAGGCAAGAAGGGAGATTTCTAAATCATTCCATGTGCTTGTATTTCTGCGTTAGCTTACTTTTCCCCTCTTTGAGTGTGAGATAATAGTTAACTCTCTATTTCTTAGCTGAATGCTATTCACTTTTTTCTTTCACACTTTGTAGTTATTCCTTGCCATCCACAGTGGCTGCATTTGTTCATCAGTACTTTACTTTCTATATTTACTATGTGGAAAGTGAAGTATGAAATGACCACATTTCCTGTGCATAGGACTCATCTGGTAGGCAGGAATTTTGGCTAAAGAAAAGATCTTGTAGTATGTGCACCAGGGTTGTGTGCCATTGAAGCTGTGGTTGAAAGGAGAGAAATTAAAAACCTGCCTAGAAAGATACAAATATGTGCAAGTGTATGGAAAATTTTTTTGCTGGAGTGGAAATTGTATATTTTTTTATAATTAGCACAGTCCTACTCTCCTTTTTGAGAAGGGATGGTTGTTGCCTTTGTTTTCAGCCAGGGACAGGTGACAGCAGGATTCTTATGGACCTGATCTGAAATGTCCTGATCTGTACATGTGAAGATAACTATCACTAACAAAGTTAATGGCTTTCCTAACATGGAGTTCAGCAAGACCAAATATCCAAATTTAATTCCAATATTTTTGCAACAAAATGTATGAAATTTGGAAGAAGTAGTGTAGAGGCTGCACTTAACTAGGCCTGGCAAGGCCTGGAAACTTTTAAAGTAATTTAAACACTGATTTTATTTATAGTACTGGTTTGGTTTTGTCTATTTTTTTTTAATTTAATATCAGTAATAAACCTACTCTGTTTGAACTCAGAGAAATGCTGTGGAAAACCTCTTCTGTCAAAAATGCTTTGAGAAACAAGTTGTCTGTCAACTGTACAAGTATTGACCTCTCTTCTAACAAGCTTGTTTTATGTCTCTGATAGACTCCTCTCTCTTTTCGATGCAGCTGACGGTATCGTGCTTATCATTATTTACACATTGTATTCTGTGTATGTACAGAAGGTGGTTTTCCCAGTGCTGTTGCTGCTGGATCCCCCTCCATGGAATCTCACACAGTTAATTTTGATGATGTTGTTACCACCAATAAACTCCCTTATGGTTTTTTCAGTGTAACCTTGCCACTACTCAGACCATGCTTTGTTCCTTGTGTCACTAGTCACCCTATCTTACACTGTTAAATGAGGTCTTATTATTTTCCATTCTTTCTGAAGGGCTCTGGGCCAATTGGACCTTACCTGCATCTCATAGCTGCATTTTTGGAAATGTAGCTGATGCAAATTAAGGGTATGGAAACATTTTCACTAATTCTTTAAAGCCATGCTATAGTTCTTGCTTTTATTGCTCAGTTACCCTTTCTCATTTTGAAATTTTTGTGTTGATAAGCTTTAATGGAAATATCAATTAGATGAGTCCTTAGTTGAAGTTCATTCCAAACAGAAAACTTTTGAGTTGTTTTTTACTATTTTCTGTGAAGATGGGTATACTTTTGTTGTTTCTAAAAGAAGGAATTGTAAATTTATTCTCATATTTAAAAATTACCTTATCACTTTCATGAAGACGCTTGAGTAGTTGTCATATATTGTTTAGTAAGGTTGTGACCTTGCTTTTCTATGAAGATGCCAGTTGCCTCTCAGTTCCATTTCTTTTTTCCTTCTTGCTGATTTCTATTTGTGGAAGCATTTGCAGTTTCAGTGTACTATTCTGCAAGGCCAAATGCATGCCGAATGGATTGTTTAGCTTTCAGAAGAGAAGACTCAGGGGGGAATCTTAACAACATTTAAAAATACCTGATGAGAGGGAGTAAAGAGGCAGCACCAGGCTTCTCAGGCTTGCCCAGTGAAAGAATAGGAGGCAATGGGTGCAAACTAAAATACTAAAAATTTTTAAGATAAGGGTGATTGAACACTGGGACAGTGCTCTCCAGAGTGGTTGTATAGTCTCTGTTCTTGGAAATACTCAAAACTCAAGTGAACACAGTCCTGGCCATCCTAATGTTGCACCAGTTGACCCTGTTCTTAACTGTGGATTGGATGAGGTGATCAGCACAGGCCCCTTCCTGCCTCAGCTGTTCTGTGGCACTTAAAGTGAGCAGCACTTCAGGCTACTGCAGATCCTCTGTAAGCCACATTCAGCTCCAAACAGTATTTTCACAGGGATCCTTTGATGTGGCAAATATATTCACACATAGAGATTTCAGAGTATAAACCACTCAGAATAGGATGAATTATTTTATGTACAATTAGGAGTCTAGAAAGCTGAAAATACATTTCGAAGATAGAAAACTTTAAACTAAATAATAAGAAAAAGAATACACAGATCAAAGTAACATAACGGGAGTTCAAAAATGCTTTCACAATATAAACAGGATCAGTAGTGATTAAGTTACTTTCCATTTAAAACCTGCATTCTTCAGTTAGATTATAGTTACTGTCTGTAACATGCACTGATGGTGCATATGGTTGGCAGGGAAGGAGAAGCTGGGACAGAAAATCTACTGTACAGAAATGTTATTCCTTCCCCTTCAGTCCAGAATGAACCCTAAATATTCAGTCTGTGATTGATTTTTTGTATTCATTTTTAAAAATAACATTCTCCAACAAATTACTTACCCAATTCTTTGCCCTGCTCAATCTGGTCTCTCATCTGGTCTCTTTTTCTCCATGTTTTCATCCTCTCAATTTCTGTCTTCTCTGCTTTCTGTTCTTCCTGTTTCATTCCATCTCCGAATTTCATTCCGCTTCTTTCTGCAATTTTTTATCCCCTCCATGTCTCAGCCTCAATTAACTTCCAGCCCACTACTGGACAATATTTTAAAAGTTAAGAGTGAAATGAAGGTCTATTTATTAACTACCTCTGAGTGATAACTGCAAGGTAAGAAATAGGAAGCTACTTATTTTATCTTGTACAATACCACCATCCGCTGGCAGTTCCTCCTTCTTTCCTTCTACATTTCACTGATGGCTACAGCAATATACAAAGGAGCTCCTGTCTTCAAAATTTGCCATAGAATTACAATTTAGAGAGATTGATTATTTATTTTTCATTATGAAGAAATAAACAACACAGCACCTTCTTTTTACCCTCCCCCCACCACCTTGAATTGTGTTAACATGAAGGTTTATTTAGCTCCTTTTCAGATCTCTTTTTAACTTCACTTTCTCGTTCTTCATTGCTACCCTCAATTTCCCACTGCAGCTCCAGCTTTCTCATGCCACAATAGAATGAAGGACCTTCCTGGAGCACAGGCAGGCTCCAGAAACCAGGATCTGTTATCATCTGAGCATGGTTCTCTGCTCATAACCTATGGAAAAGGATGTGTTGTGGATTTCTCCCACCTTATGCTTGAGATGACTGAGCAGTGAACTGGGAGTCCCAGGGACTCCTTAGCATTCTGATTTGGAACAGCAGAGAATAGGCACCTCTGGGATTCATCAATCTTTTGCATCACATTGATGCTCAGCCAGACAAATGGGTTTTCTGGGAGCCAGCTCAAGGTTGATTCTGGCACAGAAGAAGTTAAAACCTGCAACTTATCTGCATAGTACCTCTGTGAGACACATTGTGGGCTGGCTGTGTATCCTTGTTACCAGTTCAGGGCTGCTTCTGCGCTATGAACTTGTTAGAGGCAACACTCGGTAGTGCCTCTTTCCCTAAACAGTTAACACCACAGATACCAGCCTGCATTTTACAGTTCCAGTTGTGAACGCTACTGCCCTGTGCCATGCAGCTGCCTTCTGCAACCCTCGAGCTGCCTTCCTTACAGACGCTGAGCTCAGTCTCATTCCAGCTGCTTTCTGTGTGCCTCTCCTCCCACCCTCTGGCCATTGCATTGTCTCTTTCATGCCTGTCTTTAAAATCCCCTGTTCTCTGTATTTTTGTCAACTAATCCCTTACTAATTAAACTTTAGCCAAAGGACAAGCAAATAAAAGTAGCTGAACTGACACGAGATTTGCAGGCTGGTATTCCTCTTGCTGTTTGTACACTTAATCCTCTCTCCATCTTTTATTTGCTTGTCTATTTAGATAAGAAGTTGTTGTGGAATAGGGATGCTGTGTGTGTATTCTGCAAGTCCCACTTTCATAAGCACTGTGATAAACAAAAAAATGCTACTATCACTCTATATTTCAAGGTTACCAGAAGGTGCTGTTGCCATGCCTTGAGGGTGTTATTGGCAGCTATTTTACTGGTGTCTGTTTGAGATCTGTTTGGGATCCTGTTTCTGCAAACAGGTCTTCTTGCTTGTGAAGCTGATCTTCTCAGGCTGGAAGTTTTTTGGTGGCTCAGATGCTTTCCTGGATTCTAGATTCCATGAAAATTTTCCAGGAGGATTTTATAGACTAGGATTTTAAACGAAGAGGTCTCTGACCTGTCTTCACACATGAGGACTTGGGAACATATGGCACTGAGTGACAGCTTCAATTTATCCCCTCAAACAGCTTAAATAGGTTGGGATGAAAGAAAAAGAAATGTCTTTGAAGGGATGTCACTGCTCAGTCTTTCTTCTGTTTACCACAGATTCCTCTGGTTTCAGTTTGAATGTGCATTTTTTGAGAACTTCTGTAACTTGTATAGCAGTTCCAAAAGTTCATTTGTGTTTATGTGCAGCTAGTGTTGGAGCTGTAGCAGCACACACAGCATAACCCATGAAAGAGAGATGAGGGAAGAAATAAGCAGCCAGGCAGTGTAAAGCTCCATATTACCTTTTTTTTTTTTATCAGTGACTTAATTATCTAATTTAAAACCAGTGTTGTCATCCTTATTTAATGCACAGAACACAAGGAATGCCAGGGTAGCATCTCTCACAGGGAGCTCATGAAGGGTTTTAGCAGCTGTCTTGTCTTGCCCTATGGTCTCCACATGAGTGTGTTCATCATATATAAAGAAGCTCCTGCTTTCTTAGGACCTAAGTTTTCTCTGAAAATAATTTGTGGGTTGTCCATGAGGGCCATTTGCTGAAATACCTGCTTTGTAGGACCAGTGACAGAATCCAAAGGAATAGCTTGAAGTTGTGTCAGTGGAGGTTTAGGTTCTTCACTCAGATGGTGGTTGGACGCTGGAACAGGCTGCCCAAGGAAGTGGTCACAGCACCAAGCCTGGCAGAGTTCAAGCAGCATTTGGATCATACTGTGGGATCACAAATTAGTCCAGCAGGGAAAAGATTGTCTAGGAAATCTGCTGCCCCTTGGAGAGACAGCAGAATTTGAAAGAGATGCCAGTAACAAAGTGGATTAAAGTCTGCTGATATTGCTTGTTTGCTGTCCCTTGCATTTGAATAGATTGTATGTATAAACTTGCTCTGTATCAAGACCTGTAAAACCATGTTGCATTTCCTTTTGTACTTCTCCCCCTTGATTCATGAATAATGGATTAGCTTTAGGCCTCTGCTGTTATCAGATAAACAAACTGTAAATTCCTTAGTTAAGAACTATTTTGCATGTTGCCTGCCTCTTAACTGGAGAACCTTATATTAGGCGAAAAGCTGTACACGAATTTGTCTTTTATTCCTCCTCCCGAATAAAAGTCCGTTTTGACCGTCTCACATACTCCTAGGCACATGGTGGGACTCCTGAGGATGGTGCTGTGCAGGGCCAGGAGTTGGACTCACTGATCCTTGTGGGTCTCTTCCAACTCAGCATATTCTGTGATTCTGCTGATAGATTATCTGTTTCCTTTACCCAGGAAAAGTGAAAAGCATAGGATTGGACTACAAGAAAGAAGTGAAAGAAGCATTCGGTCCTACTTTGATGTTGAAGATACTATCAAATTCCTATTTATACCCATTTTTCTTTATATAGTCTCATTTTCATACAAGGAAAACTAGTCTACAGGTCTTAGTGTTGAAGCTGGCTCTCTGTTCTTGGCTGGAAAGAATAAACTATTTTGGGAACAACGAAGGGAATAGATCACTAAGATTAAATTCCTGAACTGGCATTGTTGTGCCATATTAGTAATGGAATCTAGACAGTTGACTTTAAAACAGAACCATACTAGTAAGAAGCAACTTTGTGTGTGTGTGTATGCTAAGGGCTTTCATGGATGAGCCTGCAAGATGTCTCTGGCTGATTTGAGCTCTAGGCCAGGGTTTCAGGTGCAATACAAATTCTTGATATTCAGACTTTCTAAGTGATAAGAGGGACAGTTTCCCACATTGGTATTTTCAGGACTGTAGTTTCAGGATTAGTACTGTCTGGATTTGGACTCTGGCTTCTGTCACATCTATTCTTGCAACACAGAAGTGGGACACAGTTTATGCCAGATAATGGATTTAAGGGTGCTCACTTTCACAGAAAGTCTAACACTGTTTTAGTATATGGAGACATCAGTGGCCACTTTTGAGAAACATTACATGTTTTTTAAAACTCTGTGTTATAAAATATAACTCGTCTGTCAGTAAAATCTCCAAAGAAGTTGGGACACATGAAGGTCAAGAAAGAGAAATTCCTGTACATAGATTAAAAGACCGAGTTCTTAGTGTTATGGAAGTAATGAGAAAAAAAATATCCCACTGCAATTAGAAAAATCCCTCATGGTGACCAGGTTCTCATCCAGAAGCAAAATATAAACACAAGTGTAAAAACTCCAACGAACCTACAAAAGAAAAAGAGGACAGAATGCAGATATTGTGATGGAATAAGATGGATCATAAGGAAGAAATAGAGAGAGAAGAAATAGGAAGTCCAGTAGTAGCAAACACTTAATATTAGCAGTGAGAAAAATAGCAGTGATGGACAGCAGGGGAATATGGTGCTATGCATAAGCACTTGGGAAACAGAGGTAATTTTTAACTAAAATATCTTAGAAATTTGCCAAAGCGTGCAAGAGGATAGGAGGCATAGACTGAGTTCCAATCTTACAGATATTTTACAGATTCATTAATAGGACCACTGTAAACATTCCTGCATCAGCTGTGAAAGGGAGATCATGTACTCCATGTTCTTTCATGATGTAATTTTTGGAACCTAGAAGCAGGCTTCTGTTTTGCTACAATATGACAATCTGATCAAATTTTCATCATATATAGTAGCCTCTTATCAGTATTCATTTTTCAAATGCAGTAATAAAGTCTTATATCACAATAAAGGTAACATCTATTGAGTAACATGGTAAAAAAGTTCAAGTGCATTAGAATTCTCCCAGCAAGACTTTCAACATTGATTTCCTGTTGCACCTTGGAAACACTGCTTACCCAGCAAATTTCACAGGAAAACAAATTAATGAGCAAAACCAGCAAATATAAACATCTTACTACTGAATCTGTAGAAGCTGTATTGAAGCCACATGTGCTGCATGTCTCAGAGGAACAGACTGGCTAAAAATGAATTCACTGTGAGGAATAATGCTGATTGCATATACCTAGACCTAGAGACATAAGTGATTTACCTGGCATGTGAGACAAAGTTATTGGCTACCACCATGAAGATGGCTGAGAATAGTAATAGTAATATAAAGATACAGAGATCCTTATTCAGTATTACAAAGATACAGAGATCCTTATTTAGTATTACAGAGCCTACAAAAAGGTCCAGAAAGGTTTCTCTAATATATCATCTTTACTTCAAAATTGGGTCTTTATTCACCATGAAGAAGAAATGTTTCCAAATTGTATTTTGCTTTTTTTGCAGATAAGCATTTAATGGCACATAAATTATGCTATGTGCTTAATTTTATTGCATTCATTAAATTATATTACTTTCTGCGAAGAATTGTGTGCTGTAGAATAGTTGTCAGTTTAAGTGTTTTGTAAGAGCAACAGAAAAGTCCCACATGGGATTTGATGATTTTTTTTCTACAGAATTCAGATATGAACACAGACAGTTCTTCTGAAAACTTGCAGAGACTGAAGATAGGGCTTTTACTGAGCAGGAAGAGAGCTTCTCCTTCCAGAAAATTGCACAGAGCCAGCAACAGCAGATAAGTATCTTATATTTGCATTACTGATTCTTCTTGTAACCATCTTAGTGGACTGGATTTGTACTTTTTTAGTGAAAGTGTGTTGCCATTTAGCTTTTAAATTAGGCTTATTCTAATTCCCATTAACACACAACAGATGGAGGTCTATAATCTGAAGGGTCCTGTAAGTAAGTCTGCCAAGTGTACTCCTGTGCAAAGGACTTAATTCCTTTTGGCTTGACTTCTACAAAATTGTTAATTTTTAATTAAGTTGACTTAAAGTCCATGGTAAATTTTAAAAAATCTACCGACTCAACTTGTGAGCAAAGTGTAGCATACATGCATATGTTTGTATGACTGAAGCCCTGGTACATTCTTTTATTATGTTCATAGTTCCTATTTCAACATAGGACATGTATTATATTCCTTAGATTTCCAGCTAGGATTTATAGAGAGAGAAATCTTAGAATGATAAATAAGTGGCAAAGACATGGTATAAGCAATATATGAAGGCAAACTAACTATTTGTTTTGGATTCTGGGTTGTGAGTGGATTATAACAGTACCTTATAGTTTCATAGACATAAAATTTGTTACACAAGAATTCAAATACATCTCGTCTTTACAAAGATTGGTGAAATTTAGGATGGGAATGTATCAGGACACATATTTTGTCAGAACCTCTTTTAAAAATACATAGCTTACTGATGTCATTTTATACAGAACATAAAAATAGTAAAAAGAGCAGCAAGTAAAAGGTTCACTAAAAGTCTTTTTACTGAGATGTTTGTTGAGGTTGGAGAAACTGAGACAATCCTACATGTTTGTAATATATAACACAATATAAAGGAAATAATAGGAATACAGATATTTGTTAAATTGCAGAGATTAACTTTCCATTAAAATGTCATCATTTCAGTGCTATAGGAAAGCAATTAGAATGGTTCCTATAGTTGTTGCTTTTGTTACTTTTAGAGAGATCTCATTACAGAGAAAAACATTTAATACCTGGGAATTCTGATGCTTCTGAATATATTTCCACTTAATAATATAAAAGGGCTTAGCAACGTTCACATGACACCTACTGAAGCATTACCAAATATGAAAATATTGTGCAGCACTCATTCAGTTTGCCATGTGATAGGATAGAGAAATACTTTTCTACCTTGTTTTTATGAGACTTATGTCAGTCCTCAAATGCAGAATAAGCACTTCAATACTGATGGTCAATGCTGAAAATGACCCTGTTGAGTACATTACAGAATTGCATTCCTTCTCTTGATACACCAGATAATATCAGTTTGTTTGATAGAATGTGAACAGGCCTATTCTACTTCAGTTTTGCAGTCAGTGCCCCTGTGGAAGTTATTTATGACCTCAAAGGAATTTAGTATTTTATACCTCTGTTTGTGTTTTATGATTTATTGTTAACGTGTTTAAGGCTTAATTAACTTGTAGGCAATATGAGGGGGAATGGTTATAAAATTGCTGAGTCCAGAATTCCAGTCTAATGAGAAACTTATTAGAAAATCATCAGGCTTTCATCCCTGTAGAATCTACTTATGAGAAAACCAGAAGGTTTTCCTCCCTACAGAATCTACTTCATTATTCTGGAGACTGAATATTACATAAGGAGAATAGGTAGAGAGCAAAAGCCAAAGCAGTACAAAGGCACAGACTCAAGTGGAGAGAGAAAGAAATGTACAAATATGCTTGTGGCACACGATCAAGTAAATCTGGTCTTTAGTTGTCATTGGTAAAGCTATTAATCTAAACCAGAGAAACTGAAGGAGCTGACTTTAAGGGCAGTCGGCTGCAATTTTGTCCTACTGAATGAAGGGAATGATGCTATTTAACTGGGATTAGCTAACTGATATTTCTGGGTATGTAAACCCCTGGATTGCAGTTGCAAAATGGTAAACGACAGGCCTTATTAAAGAGGAGACATGTTAACAGCACGGTATCAGGCATAAATACAACACGCAGACTTCCCAGTTCAGCTCTGTGTTGTTTACCGGGGATTACACCTCCTACAGAATCCTACACAATGCACGGGGAGACCTAATGACTGAATTGGAGACTGCAATTAAACATAGTCCTCAGGCCACCTGAGCATGTAAGAAATAAGTGTATACAGGAGAGACTGGGGTTGCTGCAGGCAAAGCAGGTGTTCAGTAAATTACTTCACATATGTGAAAATTTGCCTTATATAATCCAAAGAGAACTGTTATCTGAATATGAATGCTGAATGAGGCTGTAACTGAAACAATCCTGACCAATGCAGCATTAAAGCTAACTGAGAAAACCTGAAACCAACCAGCTCACATCCCCTGTAGTTTTGCAACTGACTGATGTGTAATTTTAAAGAGACAGGATGTGTCTATATGTAAAAAATCAGAGTATTGCTTATATAGGAAAATTGTCTCAGCAATCTACTTAAGGCTTAAGGATTTGAGGAAGTGTAATTAGACTAGTATTCTGGGAATTTAGAAAGCTGGATTGAATTCCGTTTTCATCTGCAGACCTTCAGTGGAGTCCTTGGATCAGATTGCCAAGTCTGCAGTGAGGGAGAGTTAGAGGCTTAAAAGCCTTGGATGATCTGGAGCTTTGTTGATCAGTCTAACTTATTTCCATAAAGCTTTCCTATCTCAAGGCAGTATTGGGAGGATGAACATGTTAACACAGTGTGCTTTTATGATAGTAAGAGCAGTACCACAGGCATTTCAAAACTGGAAGACTGTCTTGTGTGTAGTTGCTGACCACACTTCTATCTTCAAAAGGTGCTTGCAGGTGTTTGGCTGAATCGTTATGGTATAGATCTTTTTTTGCATGGGGGAAGTAGTTTTCTTGTGTGTTTTTTTTTTAGATACCAGACAAGAAAACTTCAAGTCTGAATGAAAACACTAGCAAAGGAACTTTTAGCTGATCAGTTCTGTTTTCATCTGGAGATGACACTTCAATTAGTGTGAATCGTTATAGAAAATGCCATGGTACTCTGATATTATTAAGACTGACTGTCATTACCTGCTTAATTTTAATATTTTTCTAGGCTTTATGTAAATCCCATTGGCCACAAATATAATAATAAAAAAAGAAGAATCTCTAACAGTTTTTCTCTGTGTTGGAAATGTCAGTGGACTCTGGGGACGTCTCCTCTTATTTTATAGGCCTCTCTGTTGCTTTTCAGTCATTGATGCAATGTTTCTCCATACAATTTCTTTTTCATTTATAAAAATCTATTTGAAAATTTCTCTCCTGAGGGACAAAAGCAAATTCTTGTCTTTGAACAGTCTCTCTGTATCTTTCTCTTTTAAACTGGATTTTCAGGAATCATCTTTATCATCTTTTTAGCTGTTCCTGAAGCATGAGTGATAACTTATTTGTATGAAAGGAAAGGGCTGGTTTACATCTGTATACATAAGACTAGAATAGGAATCTTACTTTTGGATTCAGAGAGATTCTTTGAATTTACTGGCACTGATTGAATTTGTGCTCTTTCTTAAAAAAACCCCAAACCAACAAACTTATCCCTCTAAAATTATTAGAAGCTTGTGAACACCGATCTGTAGATACAGACAGCAGAAAGTATGGAAATGTATTTATACTCTGGCTCATAACTATCAGTTTGTCCACATGGTTGATTATTAAAAGACAAGAATGATTTTTTTTTCTAAATTAAATGATTCCACATATTAATAATAATAGTTTTCTGCTAAGAAAGGTTTAATTGATGAGACCAATGGTGTGCTCCTTTCCTGATTAAAATTTTAAAATGTTTAGTTCTACACAGTGGTAAATGTGTTTGGTTTCTTTGGCCTTAAAGAAGTCATACCACCTTACATTATAACACATTACAACATCTTATATTACACACAGGTATATTGGCCACTGTAAAGCATTTTTACTCACACCTGTTCTATTTTTGTGTGATTCTGCAATTAACCTTTAGGGGAGCTCCTGAGGGAATTAGGTTGAACAGTAAGATGGTGAGCATAATTCGTGGCTGATGTCTGCAGTGTAATCAATATTAAAAAATAAGTGGAACTGCTATCTCTCACTGGGGTCTGAGTACAGAGCCAAGAAGATTCAAAGACCTAACCATTCCTGCTGATACCTCAGTCAAATCTAAGACAAGTTTAGAGAATACCCCAAATAGAAAAAAAATTATCCTGAACTCATGTGAAGTTTTCATGTAAATTATTGGATATACTAACCTGAAATGCTGTGTTTGATTCTACCATCTTTTCTATGCAACATTTCTTATTGCAAGATCTTTCTTTTTTCTTTTTTTTCTTTTTCTTTTCTTTTTTTTTGTTTAGTTTTTCCTGTCAAAATAATCCAATGTAAAGATGATTTTTTTTGAAGTTTACTTTTTGCATGTTTGTATCTTGACACTCTTAGTAGGAAGGTATCATAATAGGTGCACAGCATTATTATTAAATCACATAACATTTAAGATGGCAAAGATTTTTAATGCTTAAAGAGATACCATGAATATTGATTGATTTGAAATGTTAGTCCACAGCATCAAATTCCTCTGAAACAAGTTTTCTCCATATCCTGCACCTAATTTTACCTCCAAAATAAGAAAAATAATTCATAAAATACTAGCACTATCTCCAGTGAGGTACCTGATGAAAATAAAATTCAAAAGAGGACTTTTGTCTGTGCACACGAGTTAATTTTGAAAATTATTTGATATGACTGATTAACTTCTGTAATTTCTATAAGCTAGTAGAATATTTTGAAAGAATTCTGAAGAGTTAAGTTCTCTTCATTCTTTCTTTCTTTTTTTCTTTTTTTTTAGTTAATAGGGTTAATTGTTCTAGTATCCCCCATAAATAACAACAACTACTATGTGTTATATAATGGAGACTGCATTGCTAAGTGGGAAATCTGCTTAATTGTTAATGATTCTTCAAATTTTATTAAAGAAGGACAGATCACTAACTTAAATTTCTAAGGAAAACTTATATCCAAGGTTCTCTTTTAAAAGAAGTATTTTTTTTCATTATAAACCTATCATATTCAAAATAAAACCTACAGTATGGGAGTATATTTTCAATTTTCAACATTTCTTCATAAAAAACCAAGAAAGATATAAATAGACAGTGGAACAGGAGAGATATTTTTCTTGATATGTCTTTCTTATCACTGTAATGACTGGCAAATATTCAGGGACAAATTACAAAAATAGAGTAAGTAGTAGTAGTGGTATTAGTAAAGCAGTATTTGTCCACAGAACTTTCTGAACCTCCTAAATTTTATGTATGGTCTTCCAACTTACTCATGCTTAAGCAAAGGATTCAAATTGAGAGTAAAGCATAAAAATTCAGGTTTCTCTAAGTAGGGTTCTACTTGGAGATAAGGTCTATGACAGCATCAATGGAGATCTAGTAAGCAGTGTTAGAAAAATTCATTTGATAATTAAGAAAATGCCTAGGGCTTGATTTGGTTACTCCATATATATCTTGTATCAGAGAAGGTGCCCAAAGGAGTCCAAAACATCTGCACAAGATGGACAGATCTTTCTACCTGTGATCTTCTGGAGCACCCTTTCAGAGGCCACAATGCTGCACAACACAGCTTAGTCAGAACTGGTCCTGGTCAATCTTTAAATGGGTGTCAGTGGGCAAAAAAATCTGATGTGAAATAGTTTCAGTCCTAAGCAGGTTTTAGAATTCAGGAGTGGATGGGTGCCTCACATAAATCCCTCATCATCAAGGGCACAGCTTGATCAGCTGGAAGAAAAGCAGTTTTTGGTATGGCTAGGTGTTTAAGAATTCTTGCAACTGTGTGTTCTTGGGGTAAGTCTGAGAACAATTATGTAAGGTGTATTGATGCAAATGCTCCAGGTTTTCTGCAATATATTTGGACAGAAGCGCTTGAGAATGTGGAGGCAGGCTGGCAGCAACCCCCTCATACAGTGTTACTGGGGACTGCTAAACAGGTTTCAGTTGGCAATAAGGATGAAATCAATGTATTGCACTGAATAACAGTGATTTAAATTTAGCTACAATAGAATAGCTCCTTCTACTTCAGTTAAGAGGTTGGAACATGCACAGACACAGTCTGCAGAGCAACACAGATTTATTATAGAACTTGTGCTTGCTATTACAGGGTGATTCTGTCCATATTACTGAAACACACAGAACATCGTCGAGTCTCATGTCTTAAATGAGTATGTTTGAAAAACTAGACATATTGTATCTGGATAAACTTGTCCATTCTTCTCATATCACAGTTAGTGCAGAGAAGCTGAAGGGTCAAAGACCAGTTCTTAGAGGAAGGAATACAACTAACTGTCCTCGGAGGCTGATTGGTGGACCATTAGTTTGGTTAAAAAAGGTGGACATCTGTAAGTGTACATGAACTGTGTTCCTTACTCTATGTCCATCAAGAGCCAAAATTAGATCTAAGAACCTCAGGACAGAGTACTCCCATGGACTCAAAATGATTTTTGCTTAGGGGTATCTGTATTAACACTTGTAAATGAAATTGGGAAATAATCTTTAATTTTGTTTCATTCTTTGTGTCATCCTTGCATTCATGGCCCATTGCTTGGAAGCGGGTGAGTTTGCAATAGTTAAAATAAGAGGAAAGCTTCCACTTTCAAAGATTTCTAACTTTTTCACTTCCTCTGCTACCACCCAAAGTAGGATATGTTGCCTAGGAATCTCTCAAACTCTCTCCCACACATTTGAGAATATGCATCTTATCCTTGTATCTCATAATCAAGTGACCTCTTGCTTTAATGAGATTTTAGAATTTGCATCCAATTCCATTAAAAGAAATAGCATCATATGTAAATATCGTTATTTCAGGCTTTTTATGCTTGTCAAAACTATATAAATGTTCTGAGTTGGTCAAATTAGGATGGCTGCAATGAAAGAACTGTAAGACACCATGTGAAATCTGTTCCTTTTTGGATAAGGACTTTTAAGTCCTTATAAAGACTTTCCTTCTAAGTTTGCTTTACCCTGAAAAAATTAAGATCTCTTTTAGGTATTTACAGCACTTTAATAACAGGTTATGATCTTAAAATATATTAGTCAGTAGAAATTTTATAAATATGCTCCTTAAAATATGTAGTTGCAGCCATAGCTATAAACAAAAATTACTTAGGGCAATGCTTTAGTATTTTCTTTCTCAGTACAAATAAAGGTTTACTCATAGAGTTATAGAATATTCTGAGTTGGAAGGGACCCACAAATATCATCCAAGTATCAATGAGCACTATCTGTTATAGTTTTATCTATCTTTATACACATGCAGTGATTGTTGTTAAGTGGAAATCTGCCACCTTTAATATTGAGTTCCCTCATGTATTATTTGAAATTCTTTAGTACTGTAACTCTGGTACATATTTGAACACAATCACAGAATGATGGGGGTTGTGAGAGGTCTCTGTAGGTTATTTGATCCAGTCTGGACCAATGAGTTTTGGTATCTCCAAGGAGGGAGATTCCACAATCTCTCTGAGCAATCTTTTCTAGGACTTAACTACCTTTGTGGTGATTTTTCCCCCTAATGTCTTGTTGGAGTTTCTCTTGCTGCAGTGTTTGCCTTGTTGTCTCTCATTCTTCACCCTCAGCTTGTCTCTGTCTTTTCTATGCGCTTCTAGTAGATAGCTGTAGACGGCAATAAGATACTTCTTGAGTATTCTTTTCTCTGTTGAATTAATAGGTACAAGTAATTATGTGAAGCTTTGCTGAAGTAAAATACATTCAGTAGATTCTGTTGATGCTGTTGTTGCTATTGTAAGATGAATCTTCTCGAGTCTGATAGGCCTGGAGAACTTTGTAGTCTTATCCAAGGCCTGACTTATTCACTTACCTCAGGGAAGCAGTAACCGTGCCATCTCCCTTCCACCATTCATCTTGTCGGTCGATATGGTGAGTTAATTACCTCTCTTGAAAATATCTGGGAAATAAATGCCTTAGTTTCATCTGGTTTTGCAGGGATTAACATGGATTTAATTTTATTTGTTTCCATTTCTAACATTTTATAGGCCACATCCTGAGGGGAATTAAGGTCTGGCTTCACTTGAGTTTCTCACAGAGATGTAACACTTTGGCACCACATTCCATCTGAATCATGTCTATCCCTGTAAGAAATTACTGGTTTTCCCATCCACTGTAGCAGGGGAGTAGCTGGAAGAATCATGAAGGCTTTGAAGAAGTGCTTAGACACTGGTCCAATGGGGTTGCTTGGAACCTGTTAAAGAAGGATTTAGTCTGTACTTCTGTAATGGTTAAGCTATAATATGACTTTGCAGTAATTCATCTGAGTATGTTATGGTAAACCTCTCATCTCTTAGATCCATAAAAATCTGCATATTTTTCTTGTAATTAGAGTTTCTCCATGACATATATACAGACTATATACATTAGCTACTATTTTCTTAACATTGAAGGAAATTTCAATATGCAAATGTTTCTATTCTAGTAGAAGTAGATGTGATTTTTATAACTTCTTTAGATTCTTTCAAGGTCTTGAAAAATCCTTGGCTTCAGGCTGTTAATTTTCTTGCCTTGCACACTTCCTAGCCATTAAAGTTAAGTGGAAATATTTCCCCATGTAGGAAAACTGGGAGTTCTATAAAGTACTAATCGACATTTTGTTGCTTCAGAATTGCATTTTAAAACCACCTTTTTGATAATTTTACAGTAAAGATTCTATGAGGAAAATTTCTGTATGCAGTTGTATGTAGGAAGTGTAGCTTTGGTCACTACAATCACCTTGTTTAACCAAGAAAGTAAATTCTAAGTCATTATGATGACTAAAAGAAATGTGATTGGAATTTCCTCTTTATTTGAAAGATAATGTTTTGCTGAGGGTAATATCCTTGGGCACGTGGTGTGATTCCTGGGGAGGGTCCTGTGCAGGACCAGGAGTTGGGCTGAATGATCCTTGTGGCTCCCTTCCTACTTGGCATATTCTGTGTTTCTGGGGGGGTGTTTATGTGATCTCTACGCCATGGAAGAAGAAAGTTGTCAAATTTGGTTGGTGTTTGTCTTCTGCCTTTTTTGTCTTGCTTCCTCTTCAGAGGCAACACTTTTAAATCCTCAGATATGTAGCTGAACTCTGAACTAGCACTCTTACGTTTGGGTATTGTGAAAGACTGAGGCCATGAGACATTTCTCTGGGGTATGGCAAGGACTCCTGCTGAGAGATTTCACATTGGTTTAGGTGATGATTTGGAAATTATTGTTCTTTTCCTGAATTTAGGTTAATGAAATAGATGAAAGGGATATGGAGACTGTGATGTATAAATGTGACAAAATTTTAGTAGTATGCACTTGTCTCAGAAGACGAAATCATTTAACTTGATGGCTACTTATTTTGCTCCATGTTCAAGCATGATTGCAGATTTGCAGTTTTGGATGGCATACAAATTACCTACACATGCAGAGACACATGTTAGCACTTAATAGATAAGCTGAGAAAATAAATGATAGGCTGTAGAACTAAAATCTATTCTCCATTTTTTTTTCAGAGATATGGGAAGAGTTTCTGAATGCTGACTCACACCTCTTAAATTTACTTTAAATAACTTGCTAATCTTCAGTCTAAGTTTAAAAAATGCAAGGAATAGCCTGTTTTTAGGAAGAATTTGCAAAAAGAAGTTTAGTGGCAGAGGTCAGATCAATCTAAACCACTGGTTTGCTGGAACTTTATTAATGCCAACATTAAGCCAGTTTTGCTGCGTTCTTTTTCCTAGTAAGTTTTTAAATTCATCTCAGTTTTTAAATTTACTCGTCAGGTGATGTTTATTTTTCACAAGGTTCCTGTTACTCTGCAATGCTGAAAGATAAGAGAAACAGGGCAAACATTGGAAGGAAACATTCAGCATGACCCAGCATTTAAAAACATCTGCTATCGTTCCTACTCTTCTTTTTTTACTGGCCTTAATTTACCAATTATTTGAGTTGCTGTTTTAATAAGCCTTTTTCTATTTTTAATATTTGTTATTGAGTCCTGACAATGACTTAATATTGCATAGGAATGCAACTCTGACTCATAGATAGTACAGAAGTCATGATATACTGCAGAAGAGTCAAATCATGAAGCCTTTCCTCTTAACGGAAAAATATTCACTAGATTTTTAAATTGAACATTCTTACACCAAAATGGTTTTTATTTTGAGCTTGACTTTTTAGACACTCCTTCTGGCACAAACTCATTCACACCTAGCCATGGATATGCTCAGAAGAATGCCTGCTGAACCTATGTGCTAATTCTACTTTTTAAAGTATTTCTATCAGGCAATTTTTTTTGTATCTCTGCAGATCACATATACGTAATGGTGCCTCCCTGCACCAGACTTTGTGTTCTTAGTTATATTGGTTAAATAAATTATTAAACTTCAATAAGTTGATAGCTGTTAGAGCTTATGCAAGTGAGAGCTGAATTAGGATCATTATTTCCTTTAAAGGTGATAGTAGATGTATAAATTGAAGATATATATAATTGAAGAGTTGCATAAGCTGAAGAGATATATAAATTTGTTTCCTGGTTAATATCTATTAAAAGCTTCAGTAACTGAACTGTTGAATGAGATCATACTCTGAAATGACAGGAGGGAAAAAGTTGTTTGTTATGTCTATGGATCTTGAACAGCGTTTAAATAAATGATAAAGTCATTTCTAGGCTATTCACAGTAAACATTTTTTCATCTTTCTGGAGGAGAAATACAGATTTAGTTATATTCTCCCACATAGAAAGTGCAAACTAGTTTGAAGAATCCACAGATTGAAATACCAGGGAGAGACTGGAGTGTTCTTGAAACATTTATAACTGATGGAAAAGTTGTCTCTCTCCACTTGGATATACCAAAATAACAGCAACAAGCTACAACGGTTGTTGTAGGCCTGTCAGCTGACATTTAAAGTGATGTCACTTGTACTGCAAATGCAGTTAAAGCTTTTTTCACGAAAGAAGGAAAATTTAGATATTTTATAAGCAGATTCCTTTGACTGATATGGGAAAACCTTTATATTGCAGGCCCAAATGTAAGACCAGCATTCACAAACCTGTTCTGCACCTGCTCTTCCTAAGGATGTGCAAAGTCATATCTCTCAATTGTTTTTCCATTCATCTTATGCTCTGGTACTAGACAATCTTGGTGGCTCTCATGGAACTTGCTCTAGTGTTTTAATGTTTTTCTTGTACCTTGGGAGCCCAGAACAGGAGACAGTATGCAGCATGTGGTAACACAAGTGCTAACCACAAACAGAATGATGCATTTAGTGGCAGACTGAGCTTACCTATGCCTGTGCAGGTGAGTACATCAGATTAGTGGTGAATGGATCCTGCACTTCAAACTTTTCATCCCATGAAGCTGAAATACTTAATCAGCATTCAACCTACAGAACGAACTACACTAACCTAACTACATCAATCCCTAAAAGTTTTGGAAAATGTTCCTAAATTTAATATTTCATAATTATTTTTTCCCTTTCTTTTTGCTAGTACAAAAGAAGCCAAGTCACTGTCTAGTGGAAGATGTTTCCTAAAGTCAGTATCACAAAGTGATGGGTGGTCCCGTGGTATAGTGGAGAGCACTCCGGTCTCTGACTCCCAAGGTCGCGAGTTTGAGTCTCAGTACGGGCGGCCCCGGCAGTTCAATGCCCCCCTGCCATCCGATCCCATCAGATCTCGGATGCGAAGCAGGGTCAGCCCCAGTTAGTACCGGGTGCTGTAGATAATAGTCCTAAGGAGACTTCACTGTCACTGTCCAAGCTTGCTCGGCCGTGGCAGATGGACCTCAGGACTTAAACAGTGGGGCCAGTTCTGCACACGCTGTGCCTCACCTAAAACATCCACTGCACAGGCTGGGAGGGCACACCCATGTGGGGTGAGCCCTTCCCAAATCTTCGTTCGCGAAGATTGGCCATTATTATTATTATTATTATTATTATTATCATCATCACAAAGTGATAGCGGCAAAGTGGCGAAGTGTTTTGTTATGGCCTGGACCGAACCACTGTATAAGGGAGACAAATCTGTAAAAAATAAAAATCTGCAAATTTTCTAAAATCAGAGCAAATGTTTTGCTTAGTTGGTGGTTGCATTTTTATAGAATGATCTATTTTATGGCTTTCTCTCAATAGAGTAAGCTTAAGTTTTTATTTCATAATTGCTTAGCACTATTGGCTGCTATTTTCGAGTTAGGACTAGCTCCCAGTTCTCTCAGTAAGGTTGAATTTGTCGTTGTGTGCCTCTTGATTGAACCTTTCTATGGCCATATTTTCAAAGCCATCAGAGAAACAAATGTTGGAGAATTATTTCTGGTATATAGCTAAGTAAAGAAAGAAATTATATAGGCTGGGTCTTTCAAATTTTTCAGTTCCAGGACAATATCACAGAGTTCATATTTTTCATTAAGACCCATATTTTATTATTTGGTAGTAATTAATCTGTTTTAGATGTGAAGGAATGATTTTCAAAAGGTTATTAAATGACACAACTCTAAAATATATTTGATTTTGCAATAATCATGGTCTTGTTAGAAGGAATTCATATTGAAATTGTGTAATAAAATGTTGCTTGAAAGATCTGTGAAAAAACTTCAAGCCAGTTTTGTAGGAGATTAAATACGTAGACAGTGGCTTTAATGAGCTGTGCTCACCCAGGAATACAGCAGCGCATGTGTGTGCAAACTCTAATTTCCATGGCTTTTATAATATAGTCCATCCAATCATTATTTTACACATCTCCCAGTTCAAATTTGTCTTTCCCCAGTCCCACCCCCTCAGGATTTGAGTCAGGAGTTGGTGGGATCCTCTCTTCATCATTTCCCTCTTCCTTGGACTTCTGGGTCACTCTGCCCTGTGTTTATGTCTCCTTTCGATATTCTTCAGCCTTCTGCCTTGGAAAGAGACTAAACAGCTAAAAGAATTTGAGATATTGATATGGGACAGGGCTAACGATAGACAGACATTGAACTTAAGCTGTTAGTATATTAACACACTAAATCTGCCTTTGTTAAAGCTACTGTATTCCTAAAATCTACAAAATGTGAAAATAAAAATCAGAAAACACTTCCTGAATAAAAAATTATAGAAGCCACACTTCAGGCCTTTTTATAATCATGGAAGATTATTGAAAAAGAGTAATAAAAGTGTTTATCTCAGTCAGTTGCAACCGGAGAATTGAGAAAATCCCACTATTATGCTCTCAAGATGGTAAAAGCATAGTTTTATTTCTCTCCAATAGTTATTTGTATCCAAAGATGTTGTAAAATTGTTAAAAGGGGAGGAGGTACTCAATGGTTTCTTACACTGGCATTATATTGTATTTTTATTTTCAAGTCCTTACATTCAGTATAGCTTACAAATTGTGAACTGTAGATAATAAGGATCAACCCAGAAGATTTTCTGCCTTTCATGTGTGAACTGCTCTGTGTCAGGGTTCACAGTAGAAGCAGTGATGTTATTATCTGCTAGATACGAATGATTCTGAACTTGAATGGACCTGCCTGAAAGTAATAGGAGTTCAATGTTGTATTTAATAGAACAATATTTGAAAGCATTCTCTTGAGTATGTTTAACTATGCTGAGAAAAAACAGAGGCACATACCACTCTCATCTCGTAAAAGATAAGGCAGCTTCTATTTTGTTTAAAACATTGGCTGTCTGTTTAAGTTCTGTTAAATCTGTTCATCTGTGAAGCTTTTTAGTTTATATTGTAGAGACATTAACAGCTAAGTAACACATTTTTACTGAAGGTCAAGTGCTAAGATAGTATTGAGAGTTACTCCTTTTTTTTTTTGATAAAGTTTATATATTAGAAGAACTTTCACTGCAAGAAAAAAAATGTCAGAAAAAGCCACTTCTCATTGTGTTGTGCTTGTGCTTATTGAAGAAATGTGGTTTTGAGTGAGGAATCTTTCTTCCTAGATACAGCTTGGTATAAATTGTCCTTCTGCTGTTGCTTGAAAGAAAGATTTGTGTGGCTTTGATATTACATTCTAACACTGAGGGAATACACCTTCTCAAATAAACTTGGATCAACTAGGGACATTGCAGGATTAATTAGAAAAAGATGCTTAATGAAAAATAAGCAAACACAAACCCTGAAATTCCTGAATATTCTGAAATTAGTAGTTAAAACAAGAACTCTGAAAATCATAAGTATGATTTTATAACTGAGATGTAGATAGGAAACTGAATTTTAGTGTCTATTATTTGATTATGCAGTTAATTTCTCTCTTAAAATCCATTATTTATGCACTTTATGTGTGAAATTTGTACTTAAACCCAGTTGTGGTGAAGGCTAGAATTATGGATGTTGTTGCTTAGTAGAGTGGCTGAAACCACAATTTTGCTGCCTTTGGCTGCCTGTAACAGGGTGTACTCCATCTGCATGTGCTGAATGAAGCTCTGCACACTTCAGACATAGAACAAAAGAGACAGTGAGAGATAATGAAATGGTCCCAGGCACAGGGTTGTGGCTATATGAGAATACACTAAATATTATGATCTCACAACTTGCAAAAATAATACTTTGAAATACTATCTCTATTTCACATAAGCAGGAAGGGATAGCAGTGAAACCATCAGACATCATGCTCAAAACAAATAGAACGGCCAAGAAAACGTAATTAAACTTTGTATTTACTGCACTGGGATACTGTGCAGGTGTAATTCTATACAGTTTTTAATAACAGTTAGGAATTTATGAAGTAACTGTTAAATCTGATAATTGGTCTGCAGCTTCTGGTTGAAGAAGTCCCTCAACATGCTCTTTCAGGAAGCTGAGGAATTCAATAGGGAAAAGATCAATTTGTAGTCACCATCCTATGGGCACATAGATTATGTTGGACTACAGAGCCTTTTGCTTAACTCTGTGTTCAAATATGTTTTTTACCTAAACAAAAATCTGTGTGGCTTTGCTGACTGGCAAGATCTCTCCATACAGCTGTTTTTTTTAAAGACTTCACTGAGGTAAACACAAAGCAGAGCTGAAATTAAATATGGGCAGAAAGACACAATAACTATAAGTGGTTATAGTGTAGAATATTAATGCTATTTTTCTTATACTCTGCAGAAGTGTATCTACAATTAGATTTAGCTCAGAAATTTCGTATGGAAACAGAAAATACCTGCAGAATATTTTTAACATATTCTTGGGTTTTTTTCTTTTTCTAATCTGCTCACCAGCAGGAGTTCAATATTGTCCTTTCATTATAATTTAGTCTAGTTTGCTTTTGCCTTGGAGATGCTGAAAACTTTCGATAGCAAAGACAAAAAGACACTGGAAAAATATATGAAATTGGATGGTCTGTGAAAGGGGTCTGTGAAAAACACTGCAGGTTTTTTTTTCCTACAGAAAAAGGTGATGGTACAGAAAATACAGTAGCAAGAAAGTTGTTGTTGCTTAGCTTCCCATTTTAATTATTTTGCAATACAGAGACATTCAGAGACTCTTCTGTAGTTCATCTGGAAGACATGTCTGACTGTGTGACTTCTCCTTCTTAGGTTTTATTCTCCTCCTCTGAACTAGACTAGGAGGCATGAAGTCACGCTAAAAGGCAGTTAGTTTATGAGTATTATTCACATTTATGTAATGATACATGGACATAATACACATGTATGCGTATTATTTATATTTATTTTTCCTTTCTCAAGGAAGATTTTGCTGTCTGCTGAAAGATCTTAATAAAGCAACTGAAATGGTTCTTGATTGAAGTGAGGCTCTTTCCTGTAGTGTGTCATGATGGACCATTCCTGAGGCATCTGCTATTAGGTTGCAGAATGAATTCAGTAAAAATTATTAAAAATTCCATGTTTTCCTAGATTTGTTTCCTAGATATTAAGGGCATTAAAGCACCTTTTCCTAGGACAGAAATTAAGCACGAGGACAAATCTACTTGCTTTATATTGGTATAATGCCAACATCTCGAAGGTCAACAGGAAAAGTATCATTACAGATATTTGCAAGGACCTGGATACCTGGATTCAAATCCCACTTGAATCACCTAGGATTATAAAATAGTAGAGATGAGGCCAGGTAAATTAAACATATGTATGTACCTGTCAAAAGATATACATATTTATTTAAAGTGTTATTTTGGCCTCATTTTCATAGCATCTGGTTGTTCCTCAACTAATGATCACCTCTGGAATTAATACCAGTGCTGAGAAAGTACTGAGAAAAAAAAGGGCTATGCCTAAAATCCCTTCTTCCTGCTGAAGGTACTCTTAAATATTGCAGTGCCTAAGCTAAGTTTTGAGCCCAGCAGCATCAGCAGGTAGCTAGCAATTAAGAAATCAGGGTTGTTTTAGACCAATCTCAAAAAGCCACAAATTGAGCTAGATGAATGCAAATACTGCATATAAAATATATAAAAACTGCATATAAAATTACTGGGTTTGAGTTCCTTGCCTCTGAACCTCATGTCTTATTGTCTTTGAAACCTAAGGAGTGAGTGGGAATACTGGTTAACAGCCAATATCACCACTGTGCTTCTTGAACAAATATAACCATGGTCTATGTCAATACTCTCTCACAGCATAGATGTTGTGCTTACCCTTTTACAGGCCTGCCTAATGGTTGGACTTCTTCAGACAACTTGATACGAGACTCTTGATGATATCCTCAAGGTACCATGGTTGACACAGTGGAGAGGAAGGCAAAAAACGTTGCTAGTACTCTCTTATGCTCCCTCTGCCATAAGTCATGCCCTGATCTTAGGTCAGCTTTCTTACATGATCCATAGGTACCTGTTAAGTGCCTCAGATGTCCCATCTAGCAGGTTAGGAGCCCCCTGATAATTGCCATGTATTTCCAGCTCCTGCTTCTCCCTTAAAGTCTGTCAGATTCTGTGCACACATTAAGTGGGCATTCAGTCCTCTTAGTTTGCCTTCTGGAATACACCTCAAGCCATGCAAAGTCTCAGGAATACTGGGACAGTTTGTCATTCCTTTTGTTAACAGTAATCTCCAAGAATACCTATGGGGAATGTCTCTGCTTCAAGTCTGTTGGTGTGTGCTGGAGTTTAATTCAGCTGGTGTGCCCCTGGAGAAATATGCTTTTGAAATATGATGTTAACAGTCAGTCCCATGTTGGCACCCATTCCTGTGCCTTCCCATCTCATCATATCATTTGTGCAAAAGGTGAATACTCTGTATATGCTGTTCAAGTTGGTGGCTGAGACAAGAATGCTTCTGGGTGACCTAATTGCATCCTTCCAGTACCTGAAGAGAGCCTACAAGAAAGATGGAGAGGGACTATTTACAAGGGTATGTAATGGTAGGACAAGGGGGAATGGATTAAAACTGAGCCTGGGAAAGAGGGCAGGTTTATATTAGATATTAAGAACTAATCCTGCTACTGGAACAGGATGCCCAGAGAAGTTGTGGATGCCCCATCCCTGGAAGTATTCAAGGCTAGGTTGGATGGGCCTTTGAACACCCTGGTCTGGTGGAAGGTGTCCCTGTCCATGGCAGACGGGTTGGAACTAGATGATCTTTAAGGTCTCTTCCAAGACAAACCATTCCATGATTCTCTGAATCTTTGATTCTGTGATCATTTTGAAATTAGTCTATCAGGCAATTCACCACTGGATCATGGGTTAAAAATGACAAAGCAGATATCTTTATGAATGCTGGTCTTTTCAGGCAGCCTATCTTCTCTCTTGCCTTCCTCTGGCACTGGTTCCTATTTACTCTGACCTCTGAATGAGGCAACAAGACCATTTTCCAGGGAAACCACTTCAAATTCCACTCTCTTTTATCCTAGGACCCATTGTACTCACTGTCACATAGATGATGCTGCTGCAGTAAAGGAAGGAAGACCTCTGTCCATCCTCACTGGCGAGCAAATTCCAGATGACTGTTTCCAGTGACAGCAGAACTGGTGACTTGGGCAAAATATCAGCAGAATTGGGGCCATGGTATTTCTGTTCAAGATTTCAGAGGTGTGACTTAAAATGGATTAGAATCATGCCTGGAATTAATGTTATTTCATGGGGACAATGTAGGAAGAGAAAATTTCTGCATGACAGTTACTTTGATATCACTGGTAGAGCTTGTAAGTGCAATTTTAAAGGCTGTCAACTAATAAAAGAATATGCCATACCTTTTGCAACTTTAAAATAAAATAGAAAATGAAACAATCTCAAATTTCTACAACTTTTATTCGCATTTGTGAAAGTTCCTTTTTAATATAAAAACTATTTAAATTATATTCTGTGACTGAG
Organism: Sakesphorus luctuosus; assembly: GCA_013396695.1. Classification (NCBI taxonomy): domain Eukaryota; kingdom Metazoa; phylum Chordata; class Aves; order Passeriformes; family Thamnophilidae; genus Sakesphorus; species Sakesphorus luctuosus. Next base: position 465,735 of record VWZD01002608.1, read on the forward strand.
GGTATTCAGAGAACTATTCATATTAACATGGAGAATGAGTGAAGGTGATTTGGGATAAGAATTTAAGGTTTGGTTTTTCTCCACATTTTTACCTTCTATGTGTAAAAAAATATTAATGGAAAAAATATGACATATTCTTGCATAAATTGTTCTCTTTTTTTTCTGGAATAGTTGTCTATTTCACCAATGTCTGATTAAGCAGGGAAATAATGTCTTATCAATAAAATAATTATATTTTTAATAATTTTTGGGTTTAAATATACCCTAGCTGTTTGTCTACATATTTTTATCATGCCACCTTTGCAGAATTTTAGCAACTGTGGTACGTATGGGTAAGAAGCACCACCAAGGAGCAACAAATGAAGAGACAGATAGAGAGGCATTGATGGATCAGAGGTCAGAGAGTGTGAGCTATTGTTTATAAGATTTACTTCTGGACAAAGCTAAGCTTTTCTACTTCTTTTACTAGTTAACTTCTTGAAACAACAGGGAAAAGCTGCTGTCTGCAAGTCAGGTTTGTTATGTGTGTACAATTTATTTATGATATTGCTGAAAGTACTCAAGGTTACTCTTTAAGTCCAGTCCCTGCTTACATTCATCCTATGGAAAGTTACTGAGTTGTAACTAAACATAGAGACTGTTCCTGCTGAAAAGAATGATTGTGTTTGTTTGTTTGTTTTTTACAGATGAAGAATAAAATCACTATGTATTTTTGATTTAGATATAAGCAGTCGTCTGGGATCTGATTCAATACTATTTGATGAATGGTGCCATTGTGTTTAATACTATATTAGCACAACAAGTTTTTCAAGGTTGTGCAGAGAATTTCAGTGTCTGGTCCATTATTATTCATGCTGTTAAACCTGGTCACACTCACTGCAGAATCAGGGCAAACTCCATCCTTAGATCCAAATAGGACAATTAATATGGCTTTGCAAAAAAAATTAAGCATATTCTTCCCTGTCTTCCTGAGTCAGTCTTACAAAGTAGTAATATAAGGTCAGTGAGTACCTAGCTCTGCATGTGGCTCGGGAAGTCACTAACTATGTTGCAGAGAAGTACTCTGAAAACAAGTAGGGGTGTCTTTGATCCCAGCATCAATCTGTGCTGTGGAGCCCAGTAAAAACAGTGGAGAAATTAAAAGTTCCTTGCATCATTTTGTTGTCAATGCCCACTGTAGTTTTCCTGACTGAAGTCTGGGAATAAAATTTTTGATATTCAGATTGTTCATGTTGAGTTTATACATTTTCCATTCCATTTCTCTCTGGATACATACAGGGTGATTTCCATAGGTAAGGTAGAATGGAATTTGGCAGTCAAAATAAAAATTAAATTACTTTATTGCTTATTCAATTCAAAATTATAGTTCCTGCTTTTTCTGGGATCAGAAAATATTTTCTAGGATTATCCACAAAACATGGTTATGATTTAAAATGAATCTCTCAGAAATTACTCCCTTGTGTCAATTTATCTTTTGTCTATATTTAGTAACAACCATACAACAAGGTAGTCTGTAAGTAGAACACTAACCCTCACTTAAATCCTCTATACCTGCTACATGGAAGTATTTTCTTCACTGTAAGGTATTCACTACCATTTGGCATAACTGATATAAAATTCTTACTTGACAAAAACTGTTAAATACTGTTTTCCTACAGAAAATACAGTGAAGATCTGCCTTTCTTCCTTTATGGGCCTTTATGCATGTTTTTCCTTACAGGCTTTTTGCAGTGGATATCTTGGGATGCTCTGTGGAGCACTGTTGTCAGCTTCACAGTCACTTCATTGTTTTTTTTTTTTTTTTACTGTGCAACAATCTTTCATTGCCTTATCTTCTCCTCCAGTTTTTGTCTTTTTTGTTTACCCTTTGTTCTTTCATTTCATCGATCCACACTCTAGGAAAATCCCACACAGAGACACAGTCCCGCCAACATCTATCATCCTCATTCCAGAAAAAGCACCAAAGTGACTGTATGATAATTTCCACTGTAAATTATATCACTTTACTGTCCTTTCTGTAAGTATCAACTACTTAATATTTGTTTTTTCTGTTTTGTGAATTGGTCTCCAGAATCAGATCCCATATTAATATGACTTTTACACTATGTGTGAAAAAAGGGAACAAAATTTCATGTTACACTCATGAGATACTTGTTAGGAGTTATTTGGCTGCATGATTAATTATATAAGGTAAATAACTAATTTATAAATTAAACTTGTATGCAACTTTTTAATGTATATAATTAATTATTCAATTTCTTCATGTATTATTTTATAATTTCCAGTGAAACTGTTATAATTAATGCTATTTTAAGAGAAAATGAGGGTAAAATTGCAGATGTCTTTGAAGGAACAGACTTCATTTAGGAAGGAGGTGGTAATTGAAATAATTGAACTTCACATTATAGTTATATTTGCTTCGTGCTTCTTTCTTTTAACAGTCACAAAAGAATATGGAATTAAGCCCTTTAAACTCTCAGACGAGATTAATTTCATGTCAGTGTACTTGTGACAAAGATAAAAGAAGGAAGACTTCTTCAAATGTGGCTTTAATGTTCTTCCTCACAAAACAACTGCTAGAACAAATCTTTCTGACAGGACTTTGGATATATAAAAAGGCAAGACTGCATAGTGTCAGGAACTGGTAGGCCTCAGGACAGGCTTTTCCATACATTTCAAAATGCATATGAGTCTGTGAGACCTTTTCCTTGGAACAGAAGGGTCACAGCTGCCCTGAGAGCCAGACGTCCTTCCCGTGAATGCCCTTCACAAAGCTAAGCAGGCAGGTCTGGATGTAGGGCGACAGAGCTGCACGAGATGTGAACCTCTCCTGCCCCTGCCCCATCCCTGATGTGCCTGTCACACTCTGCAGAACAATGTCGGCAGGCTAGACAGGTATTTCCTTTTGTGTCTGGCAGCAAAACCAGCTGAGGCAGCTTTGTTCTTGCTTTTTGTCCTGCTTCAATCCAATTCTTGTGCCATAACTCAGTCCCCATTGCTTTGCCAGCTGTGCTGCAGTGATCTGGGCTAAGGAAGTCTTCAAAACAAAAGGGTTTTTTATTTCCCTTCACACCATACAGGGCAGGTCACTACCTCTTGCTGGTATGTCTTGAAGCACTGCAGCAGCACTCTCTGCCGACTGCAAACTGTTGATTCAGTGGTTCAGGGTCCTGCTGAGGGCTTGTAGCAAGTGGGTGACCTCTTCTGCAAATGAAGCAGAAACCATAAGCAATTTAAGGGCACTACTGATTTTGCAGTTGTACGCCCCTATCTTGGACCCACATGGCTGAGCCCCTATCGAGGGGAGGGGGAGAAAAGGTTGGCTGTCAGCCAACCGAGTTAGAAGAAGGTGGGGTTTGGAATGAAGTGGAGGATATAACACATCATGTGGGAGGTGAGCAATTGGCTCACGAGTCAAGCACAGAGGGTAGTAGTGAATGGGGTAACATCAGACTGGTGACCTGTCACTAGTGGGGTTTCTCAGGGCTCCATCTTAGGCTCTGTGTTCTTCATCATCTTTGTAAATGACTTGGACACAGGACTGGAAGGGATAATAAGCAAGTTTGCAGATGACACAAAACTGGTAGGAGCTGTTGACTCCCTGGAAGGCAGGGAGGCCCTGCAGAGAGACCTTGACAAATTAGAAGACTGGGCAATCACCCATCATATGAAGTTCAACAAGGAGAAGTGCCAGATTCTGCATCTGGAATGGTGAAATCCTGAACATACATACAGACTGGGAAATGAGATGCTGGAAAGCAGGGCTGGGAAAGGGACCTGGGGGTCCTGGTCAATGGCAAGTTGGGTATGAGTCAGCAGTGCCCTAGCAGCCAGGAGGAAACTGAGGGGAGACCTCATTACAATTACGACTTCCTTGTGAAGGGAAGAGGAGGGACAGGCACTGATCTCTTTTCTGTGGTGACCAGTGACAAGACCCCAGGAAATGGCCTGAAGTTATGTCAGGGAAGGGTTATAGGCTGGATATTAGAAAAATATTCTTCACCCAGAGGGTG
>VWZD01002608.1:479249-586086 GCA_013396695.1 Sakesphorus luctuosus
GCAGGCAGGCAGCCCAGCAGCCAGGAGTGAGGCACAGTCCGGGCAGGAGTCCCGGCAGGCAGCAGAAAACCCACAGCAAGGAGCCGTCCCGGCCGGAAGGCAACTGACTCCCCCCCGCCTCCCAACCCCCCTTCCCCTCAGCCGTGTGGAGTCCCCAAAAACAAAAGAGACAACCTGCCCCCACCCAAGAAATCAGCAGTTAACGACTCTTTTTGTTAACTCCTAGCATGGGCAGTTAGTGGCAGGTGAGAGAATTTACATAAGAATCCCAAACTACAACAGGAGGCATCATAAATGGAGAATATAATATATTAAGACAAAACTGCTCATCAAGAAAGGAAAATGTTTCAGAGCATTAGCAGCCTAAATGTTCTCAAGCTTTTTGTAAGCATCTCAGACACACAGGCACAATTTGAAAGCAGGCAGCGGAGTGGCCTTTTTCAGCTGCTACCCTACACAAGGCAAACCTCACAACAAAAAGTGCAAACTATGCGTGGTAGTAAAAGATTTTATACCTGGGTGGTCAAAGTAGATGCATTGTTTAAAGCATTGTAAGCAAGAGAGTCATTAGAAACAGTCTGCCTGAACTTCTGCCTGTGAGTGCCTTACACAGTGTGTTCCACATCTTACTGTTGTCTTTGGTGAATCCTGATGCTCAGTTCCTGTGCCTCTTAAGACATCTCTAGGAACTTTTGTTTGAGTACTGAATATGACAGATAGGCTCTGAATAGAAGGTGAAGAACTTTGAAATACAATCAGACACTGTTCTTGATGACATGTACTTGAAAAATGCATGGGAAAATAAATATGTTTTTCCTGGGGACTCCCTTGCTTAAAATAAACAAACAAACAAATAAATAAATAAGCATGCAAATTGAGGACTACTCAGAGCTTTGTGAATTTAAAAAGCAAAGGTGACTCTTGTGCTCATTTAGTGAAAGGCCTTAAACTGCACATTATTTCTGAACAAGATATGGCATATGTTGAGAAAAAGTTATGATTTAAAAAGACAAAAATGCTTGAATAAACTTCTGCCCTAGTATTTTCCCAGTGATTCCTTAGTCTCTCAGCTGAAATGTAAACCTGAGCCTGAAATTTATCTTTCATTTTTCTCTGGTTACTGGACCTCATACATTTTAAAAATTGTTATCATTAAGAGCCAAAAGCCATGAATCTTTTACTAACATGTATTTGCAGATGATGATCAAGTCATATCTCAGCCTTCTAATTAATAAACCCATTAGAGCTTATTGAGAGTTTCACAGACAGATTTTTCACGAGTTATTTTGAAAATATTTTTGGATCCCTTCTAACTTTTTACTCAGTAATTTTTAAATTGTGTACTGCACAGCATGACATACTATTCCAGTAATGATCTCACTAATGCTCTCTACAGAGATAAATACCAGCTCTTTGGTAATCTTAGTATTTGCTGGCTTAAGCATCCAAGAATCACAGTAATTTTCTTATCTATAGCACTGTACTGAATGTTCATGCTTAATTAGCTCATTTATTATGACCCCAGAATCTTTCGTAGTGTAAATGTGCTTCAGAATGTGGTCTACATTTTCACTAAATTGTAGGATGGTTTGGATTGGAAGGTACCGTAGAATTCCAGCCTCCCCTTCCATAAGCGGGATACTTTCTACTAGACCAGGTGGCTCTTAGATTCCATTCTGCTCTTAGATCTTGTTTTTGTGTCTGAAAATCGCACAGTTTTCAAATAAATCTGGAACAATCAGATTACTGTGCATAGGAGCTCTACACACTGTAGCTTGGTGCTCTGCTGATTTTTGTGTTATTTCAGGCTGCATATTTACAGAATTCAGCATTTGTTCATCTATTAGATATCTTTGCAGTTGTTTACAGCAGTAAGGGAGAATTTATAGCAATTTAGTGAGATATTAATAAAATGCAGACAAAACCAGATGGATTTAAGTTGTGTGTCTGAGGCAGCTGGTACTTTCTATTGTTTGTTCTGTAGCAGATCTTGCTGCTGCAAATGGCAGGATGAATTCAAGCAAGCATGAACCAGTTCCTGAGCTGAGGCATTTAGAGTCAAGCATCTGGTAACTGAAAATGGGTATCAGGGTACATGACTATGCTGCAGTGGCTTTGGGGCTATTTTACTTTCCTGTCTGGCAACAACAATCAAGGAATATAACGTGAGTATATTGTGACAGAAGCATCTTTAGTCACTAAGTTGAATGCACCAGCATCCATAAGCCAGAAATGTAAAATATGTAGTTACTATATTTTAGGAACAATTTAGGGTGCATCCTTTGCTATAGATGCTCCTTCCATCTGGAAGATTTGCAGTGGGTAATAGTGCTTCACATACTTCTGTTCTGGATTTTGCTGCTGAGTTGGGCTGCAGAAAGAAAACTGTTTCTGTGAGGAAGTAGCTGGTGTACAGTGGTAGAATATGAGCTAAGGCATGGGACTGTGTTGGGGTTCCGTAGATGAAAATAATGTATTACTTTCAATGCACCTGGCTTTGAATGCTCTCTGCATACTAAAAGACTTCTTCCTGTTTCATTTGAGGCAGAGTGTGAGTGCCTGAAAAAATAACATTATCTGCCAGGTGCAAAGATAGGATTTCGCTGCTTGAAAGTGTTGCCATTCAGCTGCTAATGGAGTGGGCCTCAAGGTTTGGTTCATTAGAGACTGTTTAATTGCTACGATGTAATATGGAGTTGCATAAGAAAATCATGGCTTCGGAAGGATGGACAGAAATGCTGTTTGCATGTCTGCATACAAATGTTTCTCTCAGTCCTTATGACCTGTAGGCTGTACTTTTTGATTCTCTGTGCACCAGCATTTGGAATATTGAGCAGTGAACTTCAAAAAAGAAAACAAAGGCTTTCTACTCACAAATAATATTTTGGAACTGAGCTAGATAAAGGCCTAACTAGAACTCTGGTGACGAACTGTGCTGATAACTGATGGCAAATATATATATATATATATATATATATATATACATACACACACACACAGATATTAGAATTAGAATAAATGTGACATATGAAACTGAATGTCTTCAATGAATTGTGATTAAGTTATTCATATAGCCATGTAAGTTATTTAATGACACATTAAAGGTATCTCTTTAAAAAGCAACATGGACCAACTGAGACCTAACATTATTATCATTTAGAGAACATTATTTAATTTGCAAAACCTTTGAAAACCTTTGAAAGGTTTTTCTTTAATGCAACACATATCTGATGTAATACTGATGTGGTAGTTTGTTTACAGCTGTTTTTAGAATCATAGAATCATAGAATCGATTGGGTTGGAAAAGACCTCCGAGATCATCAAGTCCAACCCTTGGTCCAACTCCAGTCCATTAACTAGACCATGGCACCCAGTGCCACATCCAATCTCAGTTTAAAAATCTCCAGGGATGGTGAAAATCTAAGTTTACACTGAAAATAATTTTGTTTGCACTAGGAATACGTTGAGGTTTTTTGCAATTCCATTTGCTCTTCAGTAATAAAATGGAAACAATTAAACAAGTTAATTATGAAAAAGTAAAAAGCTAGGGAAATCTTGGAGGATTTTTTTTGTTGTTTTCTTTTTTTTTTCCTTATGAGACATTCTAGCAGCATACAGACTTCCGTAGGTATTGTCTCCTACTGCTGTGTTGCATCAGCTTTCATGAAAAATCTGTCTTCAGCAAACTTTTGCTGCTATAGAATCTACTTGCTTTACACACTGAAACATTTTTTTCCCCTAAGTATTAAAATGGATCAGGTAGAATGCTGACATATACACATCCTTCTATACACATCCTTCTCAGAGGAAAACCCTTCCCATTCCCTCATTTAGGAATGAGGTTTTAAAACTCATTCAATCTGTAAATGACCTATCTCAAAGTAAAGAGAAAACAATACTCCTCCTGTACTAGCACATTAGAGTTTATTGAAAACTTATCTTTTCTTTCTTATGTAGAACTTTATTCTTCTATCTACAATCCCATTAGCCAGATATTTTCATGCTGATTATTGCATGATCTCAGTGGCTCAGTAGTGGAAACAGCTTAGCCAAGGGTTTTTCCTCTGCAGAATATATCTGGTTTCTGGTACCCTTTTTTTAAAAGCACTGTGGTTTGGACAGCTTAAAAAGTGGTGGTGACAAATACAAATTTTCATACTGAAGAAGTACAAGGCTTTGATCCATTGTCCTCTTCATGTGGGAAAGTTGACTATGCTCTGCAAGAGGAGGGAAGCAGGACATGAATGTGTGATCTATGCATTGCAAAGCTGTTTTGTGCTGGCTTGTGAATACTTCATATGACATTGGCTGTGAAGTGAAATTATCACACATGGTATTACATTTTCTTTTATGAAATGTGTTAGTCTGTCCTAACAGTAGGAGAGACCCAGCAAATATCAGAATATGGCATATTTCCAAGATAATCTGCAAGTCTTGAGGTTGGGAAAGCTAAATAGTTGAAAACTCTCTGTAGATGAAGGAAAAGGGAAGTTTCTCATACACCTTTACAGAGACATGATGTAGTTGGTAATGATGGTAAGTGCTGCAGGACCTGCTAGACCTCAAAGAATTAAAACCTGCATATAGACAGCGTACTTGTCTATAATTTTTTAATTATTTTTTGTGTTTTCTTTACAACTCCTGACTCTGTACCAAATGAAACTTATTTTAGTGTTCCCATTGTTTCACGATCCTAAGATCCTGATTACTTCCTTCAGTCAATGTGTTAATTGCTGTGCTTCCTAGTCAGGCATATGGTTGTTGCCCACAACAAAGTTGTCTTTTTTCCCATGTGTACGACACGGGCTGCAATGAAGGTCCTCAGTCTGGTTTGTACCTCTAAGCACAGCTGCAATTATCATCATGTATCACACAGATTCTAGTGCAGGTTTTGGTCTTGGATGACAAGTTCTAGGTACTAGTGTAAAATAATTATACTTAATAAGAGTGTAAGAGGGTGCAACACCTTCTCCTTTCTTTCTCCCCCTGACTACCAGAGTGCACTGGACACTGATTTACTGGGGGGTGATGACTAATGATTTGTGACCCCACTGCAAGCCTTCATTGGAGTGGACTCCTGGCAGGATCTGTGGGCTTATGGAGAGAAGAGCCTATGCTGGAGAAAGTTTGCTGGCAGGACTTGTGACCCCATGGTCACAGTTCTTTGTGGAGAACTGTGGGCTGTATGAAGGACTCATGTTGTAGAAGTTCATGGAGGACTGTCTTGCATGGGAGGGACCTCACGTTGATGCAGGGGAAGTGTGTGGAGTCCTCCCCTGAGGAGAAACAAGTGGCAGAGACAACCTGTGATAAACTGACTGCAGCACCCGTTCCCTGTATTTCCTGTGCTGCCAAGGGGGAAGTGGTAGAGATACTCTGGAGAGAAGTTGAGCCTGGTAAGAAGGGAGGTGCAGAAGAAGGTGTTTTGAGGTTAGGTTTTATTTCTCATTACCCTAGTCTGATTTGATTGGTAATAAATGAAATTAATTTTTCCACAAGTCAAGGCTGTTTTGCCCATGAGGGTAACTGTTAAGTGCTCTCTCCTTACCCTTATCTTGACCCATGAGCTTTTGGTCGCATTTTCTATCCCCTGTCAACCTGAGGAGGGGAGGGATAAAACAGCTTCTGTGGGCATCTGGTGTCCAGTGAAGGTCAACAAGTGTTTTTTAAAAACTATGTGTAGGAATAGGAATATCAGCTTTTCAAGCTGGCTTTTCCTGTGCTAACAGGATCAGCTGATCTGTTCTCTTTTTCAATCTTGTCAGACTATCTTTTTCAAATTATGGTTCTTAAGACTGCTCATTAAAATAATCCCTGAATGCAGATTCATGACTTGTTATGATTTTGGCCTGACCAACTCCTTCTTTCTATCAGAGAGACAGTGACTATTGACAGAGTAATAAATACATCATGAACTGCAGGATCAGATCATTAACTGCAATTGTTATGCCTCTAATATTTTATCTCCTTCATCACTCTTTTGTCTATGAACATATCTTGAAAAGAAAAATTTTAATGCTCCAAGTCTGTAAGCAGCTTTAAATAGCTTCCTTATCTTTCAAAAATGAAACTCGATTGTCCCTCAGCTAAAGAATTTTACAACGAAAACTTGCTGGTCTGAATACAGGAGGGCATTATTCAGTCATACATTAGGGGTGGCTTAAAATCTATTTATCAGCACTTCGGGGTAAAAGATGTGGATTTCATATCTCTTGACAGTAAAAGATCCTGGATGTTCAGCAGGGCAATGCTACTCATCTTCCTGTTCTGTGACTGTCTGAAAGATGGAAAAGTAAGCAAGGTTGTTTATGATAGGAAAACATCAATTGTTTGAGTGTTGGGTTCTGTTTCTTGGGTTTTTTTAAGGAACATCTGAAATGTATCATCTGTAGTTTGTTTTTTTTTTCTCCTCAAACCTGTTTCCAGTTTAAAAAGTCTAATGATATTCATTTTCTCTCCAAAATATTCCAACATTTTAGAATAACTTTCCCTTCTCCCCACCCCTACATGAACATGTATTACAAGTAGTTTTAATGCTTTCTGGAACTGTCTGCAAAATTCTCTAGCAAATAATGCTCCTCTCAAAAAATTCAGAATGTTGAAATAAAGAACTGTATGATCAAAACATGCATTTTACCTCAAGTTTACATCTATGTGTATATTGCAACATACATTTATATTTATATTAAGAATGTATATATATAAACAAGGACAAAATTAAGGGCAGAAACTCATTTCCAAATGCTTGAATTTTCATTTTGTTAATGTGTATATATTTTATGTATAGATGTTATTTACTGCATAATAATCAAACTCTCATAAAATTAAAAAAACCCAAATATTTTACCCGTGCCTTTGTGGTTCATCATATAAAATATGAGTGCTTTCAATACAAATATTTTGTATTGAAAACATTCCAAAAAAGTGAAGATATTTATTTTATAGACAAGTGACTTGATCCAGAAGACTACATTATATTAAATTTTTCTCTCTCTGTGGACTTGAATTTTGGTGTTTTAGATTAAACTAAATTTCTTTTCACACTGAATTCAGGTGTTACCATGAGTCATAGGAATTTTGAACAATCTGGTCTGAGGATCCATTTAAGTCAGAAACATTTCAAAATTGCTTTAGATTTTCTTGCTTCTTTCCTGGAATGCTGTTCGTAAGTATGTGGATGGAATTCAGTAGTAAAGACCTCCCTAAGCAGGAGATAGGAAAGTAGCAGATGGTGAATGACGGGAGAGCTATTGCAAAGGGAAGTTTTTCACAGTGTTGGACATGGAGCTCAGAGCAATTCCTCTTATTTCACTAAGGAAATTAAAAGCCCCAGCAAAATTCAGGTGCAGTTGGAGGTACCTGTTTTGGGAGGTGGGAATGAGAATAAGTAGATGGGAAAATAGGAATAAGGGTGAGCTGTTCTACTGCAACTGAAAACTTTGAAATTCTCCAAAGTATCTCTCCCCTCTTGATAAGGAGAGATGAGTAAACATTTGTCAGATGGAGGGTTCCCAATATTTTGAATATGTTGGACTAGAGAAAATAATAGAAAAGCTTTGGAAATTTTACTACCATCTTATATATCCTATATTAATTTCCATTTGCAAACTTAGTATTCAAAAAGTGAGAGTTCAGTTTAAATTTGAACTCACCATTTTATTTTTTTTTAACTTAAAAAGGAGTCTTTTGTTTGAGCTGTCTCTGCAGCATAAGTTATCCTACATTTTTTACAGTGTGCATTCGGTCACTTTTTATTTTTTACTTCCGAGGGTTAATTAGAGTTTTAAGGTCTTTTGTATAGTTACTCCCCCATGGCTACATAATTACAGTTTATAATGAATAATATTTTAGTTGTGATTGGTTATGGTGGCTTCTCACAGTTAATAGATAAACCTGGAAATAGAAAGCACGCTGCTTCCACATTATTTAGGAAAAAATTATTTTCCCATTGCTTAGCCCTCTGAAAATTAAGTGTCTTGTCCACAAGGCACTTTTTATAATGGAGGAAATACAGGTGAAGGATAGGATAGTTTACCTCCATAATATTTACATCTGAGTCAGCATCACAGCAATCTCTCTCCACTGACTTTTAGAGTCATTCTAGAGAAGGAATTCTGCGATGTTTTCAAAGCACGTGTTGGTCCACTCAAACTCAAGAGTTTTTGCATAAATCTCCATTTGCTCTTGAGTAAAGGGTGTCTTGCCCCATCCCATACAGTCCTGAGATCCCTCTGACATTTGCATCAGACATACCTTGATACAGGTATTCACTGCGGGTCCCAAAACTCTCCTGTCCTCTGCGTCAAGCAGTCCTGCCTTATGGCTTTGAACAAAATCTCCCCCAGGTTTGTGTCTTGGAGGCTGTTATATATCTGTGCTAGGCTCAGAGCAAGCCAGAGTAACTTGGTAACTCTCCAGCCCAGAATAGTAGCAGATGTATGCCCTACCTGAGACATCTTGTAGGAACCTGTGTGTGCACACCAGAAACTAAACTAAACTAACCAAAATCAATATATGATAGCACATGGCCATTAAGATTCCATGATAAAGGCAGGGTGTCATATTCTGTTTATTTAGACACTTGTGTTTATGAAAGCAAAGAGGTAATGTTATCCTTACAACTGGATGATTTCAAAGTCAAGACATCTCACTAAAATAGTAATTTATTTAGTCAAAACACCTTTCAGTCCTAACAAAATGAAATGTAACAAGCTCCTTACCCTTCTGTTTAATTAAGAAAGATGAGTCGTCTTCTATGTCTGTCATATTATTCTCATTTTTATCCAGTAGTCTCTAGGAGGACCTTTAACTTTTAGAGATTAGATCTTCTTGACTAGAGCTCCGAGTTTTCTCTGTTCTACTGAATATGCTGAAACCTTTAGTTGTCTGTATACATCTTAAGCACGTACTTGAATCCTCGCTAGAATAACTTCCTAGAATAAGGACACCCAAGTGTGTATTTAAGTGGGGTTTTATTAGATCTGGGGTGGAAATGGTGTGTGTTTTGCAGAGCTGTTTCTCAGAACTAGAGTGTAGATTAATATTCATGCCTAAAGAAAGGAATCCTGATTTAGGTAACATCTCAAGAGACAGTCATGTAGGTTGCCGTGCTCTGTGTGGTTCTGCAGGGAGAAGTTTCCTGCTAGGTGTTATCTATTATTCCAGCCTGTGTGAAGTAGACTTGGTTTCCGGCATGAGGCTGGCCAAGGCTTTTAGTGCCTTTTGTGCTCCCGGAAGTCGTTGTGCATGGACTGTGATCTCAGTCAGTCTGGAGATGGGGTTGTTAATATTAAAAATACTTCTAGAAGAATTTGTAAGTAGCTTTACACAAACCAATAGCTGCTAGTTGTTTTATTTTTATGAAGGCTATAGGTCTCAATTAGCACTGTTGTTGCCTTTGTGTGAGCCATGGTACTTCCTGAACTTATTGCTGCTGACAGCGATTTAAACTCATGGGGGTAGACAGGAATTTGTAACTTCTTTCATTGTGAAAGCATTTTAGCATTGTTAAAATGTTAAGTATATATTTCTTTCTTGCTGGAAATGCTTAAGCATTTATTTTGACTTTTTCCTGGGGAAAATTAATTTATTAATTTAATTTAGTTTAGAATTAAATTTTAAATTAAAAATTAAATTAAATTCCTTAATTAAACCACTTTCTCTTTAAGATAACTTTTTTGTAGGAGGTTTAAAAATAAAACTAAATATTTAGAATAAAGTTTTTTTAAAAAGTTTACAAATCTGAGTGATACCCTTATCTTAAACAAATGTATCACCATTCAGAGAGAACCAACTACTTCAGCCTTCCTTTTGGACTTGTTTTATGTTCTTAGAGTTGTGGAGAAAGTCCAGCTTAGTTCATAGCACAGAGAGTTTATACTATGGAAGGGCTATAAAGCAATACACTGATAATACTGCTTATTCAACTCACATATTTTACTTTTTATTCATAAACAGTGAAGAAACTAAAAAGGTGGTTATTATTATTATTATTATTATCGATAACTACATACTCAGCCCTCAATTGTAATGTGATGGCGACCTTGGGAAGGGATTGTGAGGCCTATAGGTGCTTATTTTTAGAAAAATGTGCCAGTTGATGTTGTAAAAGAAATTATTTCCACATCAAAACCTTTTCTTATCCTCTTAAACTTGTATCATCATAGATACAAAAATGTTATGTGGCAGAATATGTTTATACTCATAATGGTTAATACTAAATAAAGAAAAAACAAAATTAATGTGGAGATCTCTGTTGAAGCTGTAGATCAAATTGTTAATAACAGGGAGGATGTGTTCCTTTCTTTCCAGTTCTTCATGAAGTGTTCTTTAAGCAGTGAAGTTCTACATCAATTCTTAGGCAGGAATTGCAAAAAATGTTCATGTTCACAGAAGTACTGCACTGTGAATAACAAGGTCTTGACACAATTGACTCCTAGAATGATATCGTAGATTATCCCCAGAGATACTGCATCTATTTCTCCCATACACATTTATCTTTCCCAGAAGAGTGTGAAATGGTTTTACCCTCTCACAATTTCACTTTCTTATTTTATTAGTTTTATATACCAATTATATAGTTCTTACATGAAAAATTTTCTGACACAACTTTTACCAGTGGTGCACAAGAGTTTCTCCACTTACTGAAGATTATTCTCTTCACATAATGAAAGGCAATTGCAGTCTTTTTAAAACAATGATCTCTTGTACTGAAGAAAATGTAACGAATATAGTTCTAACTTATTCAAAATTAAAACCCATTTTAAGCTATTTTAAACTTACTTATGTCTCTTAAACTTTAGCATTTGGTCAAAAATGTATACCCAGGTTTTGCCAAGCAAATATGCTGGTTTTACTACCTATTCTCTGGCACATAATTGTGCAAGCTTTTGGGCTTTTTTATCTACTTTTAGATTGTTGTAGCTTCCATTACCCATGCTATTGTAGAAGAAAAAAAAACGGTTTTCTTGAGCTATAAACCCACACATAGGTCTTTATTATCAAGTAGATTTTGAATAATGCTTACTGTACATGGTCATGGTCTCCTTTCTGTCTTGAGCACGATCTTCTGAGGAGCTCTGAGGGCATGCCCACTGTTCTAGAGGAAACAAAATGTTAAGTACCATGAGCAAAGTGAATTGGTTTAAGAAGGGCATTTTTAGAGTGATGCTCTCCTTCCATGATCAGATAACTATCAAGAAAAAAAATGCCTAACACCCATGACAGCATTTCTGATAAAAATGTGTCCCCATTCATCTGAATATTAGGATATTCATATCTGACACACAGTGGGACTGGGACCTCCTTACCAAAACAAGCAATCAGAAATTGTGTCCAATCTGGGTTTCTCACACCCCAGTGAATACAATAACTGTGGATAATCCCCACAAAGATGCAGTGCTGGCTCTACAAGGAGCAGAGCCAGCATTTTGAATTTTAAGAGGTTGTCTGCTTCTTGCTGGAAGGACTAGAAATCCGTGCAAGAAGGATCCTGCTTTTGATTTTGTTCATGATTCCAATGCAGTGAGCTTTATCACCTTTCTGCTAGCTTTGTTACAAGGCTACAGGAATGGCATGCTGCTTCTCTGCTGCTGCTTCAGGAAGACTGCAATTGAAACTTCCTATGCAAAGTCAGCTGTAACATTGAAATCAACAGCTCAATATGAAAAGACTGTAACTTTTTCATTTTGTCCCTGCATTGCAGGGGAATTGGAGTAGATGGCCTTAAAGTTGTTTTATAACCCAAATTATTCTATTATTTTAAAGCTTTACCTAGTGACTGAGGTATTTGGGATTTTTTTTTGCTTTTCATTGAGATAAATAATGGTCTTTTCTTTTTTTTTTTTTTTTCCTGTAGGGAGAGGAGGACAGAAAGCTCCCCATCTGAGCACCTACTGGATTATAATCTTAAAATAATTGCTAAGACTCTTGAGAAATGTGGTGTTCTAACACAAATTCTGGAATGCTATTATATAAAAGTCAAACAAATAATTAAATGAATCATTATTTCCCACCTAGCACTCATTGCAATACTATGGCATAATACAGACATCTGAGTGCAAGGAGGAAAAATAAAATCTAGAGAGAAATCAAGTAAATATGCTCAAAACTACTAGAATTTATTTGAATAGAAACAAAAGCAAGGAGGAATGATGGTGGTGATCAATGTCAGCCTAGAAAATGTCTTTTATTATACCTGTCCTTGCTGCTGTCTTGCCTTTCCACTTGAGCTAAATCCAGGTAACTTCTTATTTATCACCTGGTGACTGGTGATTTGAGCCTGCATAAATCTAGTAGCTGGAATCCTCCATGAGATAATTTTCTTCTACTACTGCTACTGAAACCTCTGCCTTCGGGCTCAAATTGGAAAATAAGAGTGTAACCATGCAAAAGAGGTGTGAGATGGGGAGTCCTAGCCATTGAACTCTGAATCCTTCTCCTTAACATGCTTTCTCTTAAGACAAACTTTTTATTTTGTCTATCTGTACTAACAAGGCCATCTGAAGAGTGGTAGGGTAGTGGTTGCAGCTCTTAATGACTTGGTAGGATTAGGGGTACTTGATGTCTTGCAAATCAAGTTCACAGATGCTGGAATTATAGGCCTCTGAGCACAAGAAGTGAAAAATGCCTGGTGCTGTAAGGCAATGTGTAGTCCAGGTCATGGAGCAGGATNAAGCAAAAGGAAGTGAAAAACCTGTTGGTGCACATGATGGCTGTAGTCTGGTCGAGGTCCTGCTGCTCCTCTGGGTCCAACAAGAGGTTCCCAAGATCTTCTTACCCATCCCTTTTGTACCCTCAGGGAGCACCCAGTCCCTCCCCCAGGGCGGGGACTCACACAATGGGTGATTAACTCTGTGAGTCATGGGGTATTTGTGAACTGTTGATGACCCATTAGCAGCTACGCCTCCTCAGGCTGGGAGTGGAGGTGCTAACGACTCCCTGGGAAGCTGCTGCAAATGGGCCATTGACCTTGGGAATGAATAGATGGGGGTAGAATACACAGCTTTGATCACCCCCCACACAGTGACAACTGGTCCCACCTGCTGAACTAGGACAACTCTATTTTCCATCTCCACCAGGAGATGCAAGGCTAGTCTTTGTAGTAGGAGAACAGGCAGTTCCAGCAGCACCTGGTAGGAGATGGGGAGAAGTGAAGGGTTGCCAGGGCAAATAGCAAAGTACTGCACAGGACCTGAAAGTAACTTGTGGCATGAGTTTCTGCTGTGGAAGCAAGAGGTCTCTGGCTTTGCATCAGGCTGATAAATAGGAATTTTCAGTTGGTTATTCCTCAAGTCATAATGGAGGGAGATACATCAAGACTGAACAGAGGTGAAATTAAAATTTTGTTACTCAAGTATGTAATAGTGGCATGAAGGTTTCTAGGTATTGCCAATGATGTTTTGTATTTTCAAAGTATCTTTCAAAACCCAGGCATTTGTTGCTCACAATAGGAACCTGAATTAATGCAACAATGCAACAGCCATAATTTTCATCCAAGTAATTGCCATAAGCAGTGCTTTTTAATGGGAGAAAATCAAGGAATATATGTTAGGGTTTGCATAAGTTCAAGCAAAAACTGCCCATCTAAATTTTCAGTGGTTTTATTTTAACAGAATGGTAGAGTGACATATGAAAACATATAATACTGTCTACCCTATTGAACAACATATGGTTTGTCTCAGCTTTGTAGTGGTTACAACCATTTCCATACCTCCAAGCTAGAAACATATTAACTATGTTTAACTTAGCATTCCAAGAGTGGGAAAGACACATTGTACAGCTCCAACATAATTTGTGGAACAGATGCAACACAGGGATAGCATGTATGGTGCCATAATACTTATCAATAAAATGCAATGTTTGCATAGTTTGACAGAGGTGGCAGGAAAGGCACAGGAATTAACAGTATGTGACAGGAGGCAAAGAGCAGATGCAGTCTGAAATTAATTAACATCATTATTTTGATCAGTCATTAAACTGGAAACATGTATGATGAAAGTGAAGTCTGTGCAAGAAAAAAAGATGACAAGATACACATTGAAGCCTTAACTTTTGGCTGCTGTAGTTTCACACAATAACTATGTGTATAACAAGAGGTACTGTAATATTCTGGATATTTCAACCAAAAAATAAGAACCATTTTACCATATCATGGATGGAATATAATTCCAATTATAGGAAAAAATCAGAAATCTGAATAAAGGAAAGGTTTGACACATTATTTGCCAGTGACTATCAGCAAAGTACTGAAAACATCTTTTTGTAGAAAGAAAGTGAACCATTTCCAGCATATTTCTGTGCTGGATAATGTCACATTTGTGTGAATAAGTTGCTATTAGGCTCCCTCTGGTTTGACAAATGTATTTGAGCTGTCAGATTTTGTCTAAAGGCAGCCACTCACTTCTTTGTTTTTAGTCCCAAATTACACTTGACATTTATTGTTAAACTCAAGGTGCCTCCCTGTAAAACCAATCCACTCTTTGCAATCGTNCAGTCACTAGCTTTTAACAGAAATCACTGCCTTGGAAGCAACAAAAACCTTTAAAAGGATTGAAACAGTCATACATAATTAAGCTTTTCTGCCTGCATGTTTATGCTTTGATACCAGCACAGAGAGAAAAAAATTGAAATCTGCAGGGATTTTGCCTCTTTCATTTTAGAAAAGTACTCTTTTCTGTTTATGTATTTTCTTTACTAATGGACAAAGAGTTTCTTTGCTACTTGGCTAGAGAGAGCTAGGAAAAAGATGGAAATCTGTGGAATGCTTGTAAAAAACTGTAGTAATGCTAATATTTCCTTGTAATTTTCTAGGCAGCTTTGAATTTATTCCTTTCTGAGAACTAATGGGTTTTGTACTGGAATATTGGCCAGGATTCACTGGCTCCAGATACAAACAGTTGATGACCACTTGCCACCTCTCATTTGTGGCTCATAGGAAATTGCAGTGTGAAAATGCATCAGACTCATAAAGATATATCCTTGATAAGGGTGGAGGAAGAGAGGGAAAGGATGATTCACCTTAGTATATCTGGTATTTCCCATTGCTGACAGAAGACCAAAGAAAATTGCTTTTCATGTTCAAAGGATTTAGTGAGATCTGAAGAACAGTGTACTGCTGGTATGTTGTACTATGTCCTAATCTATGCCATAATATTTTCAAATAACAATATTATTTCTACAATGCTGAAGTTAGGTGAGATGTCCACTTACAACATATTTAATTTCTCCTAGAATTACTGTCATGTGTTTCCATTAATTAGCCTCATGAAGAGAGCCTTGTGCATCAGTTGTTCAGTAGAAGTATTCAATCATTTCCTTATTGTGAGAGTGGAAATAGTTTCCATGAGTCAACAAACAGGTAATCCCCATGCTCTGAAATTATTGCACCCTCCAGAAAGATGAAATGCTTGACAAAATCTTCTAGAGATCAGTAGAGAACTGAAACTTTCACATAATGTGAGCTGAATAAAAACCAGTGGGTAAAAGGAAGCCTCTTTTAAGGAAACACCTGACTCACTCTGTGAAGAACTTAGATGTCCTCTTTCAGGAGGGAGTTCAGGTCTGGGAAACCTAAAGTATCTACTGCATGGAGAGAGACAGAATTAGAGGGACATACTCTCTTATGTTTAAGTTTAGATAGTCCCTGTGGCTCCACTCCTGTGATAGAGTGTATCTTCATCACATCTGCATATTCACCTGCAAAGGCAGAACGTTGTAAGTTAGGCATTGGAGCAGCAAACACTGCACAAGTTGCAGAAGTTCTTTTTACATGCTGTGTCCTTTCCCCATTGCTTTGCAGTGTTGTCCACTCTCATTCATTCAGTGCTCCCATTCAGGACCTTTTCTCTTTTTATAAAAATATTTAGAGACTTTCCTACATTTCAGTCTGTACCTTTGACACATTAGATATAAGAAGCTATTGAAAACCAAAGGCTGTCATGCTCCATAAATCTTTTTGAGGCTTATTACCATCTGTCAGTCATGACTCTGATAAATCTTCCTATTTAAGGCAGTTTAGAACTTTTCAACAAGTCACTTGAGCTTAAAACATCTTTTAAAAATTACCTGAAAGGAAAACAAAAAGTTGATGAAAAGCAGAAAACAAATAGCTCTTATTCCAGTGGGTGTTTTTAAAGGAGTTTTTGTCTGTCCCTGTTGCTGTTGTCAAGCCACTGGGCTTATGATTCTTAAAATTTACATTTGGTATTTGATAACTAACCTAGACATTGTTTTTCACTAGGTTTGAAGCTGCCAAATTCTTCACTGAAAGTCTGGTCTAACAAAGCTAAATACTGATTCAAGATCAGGCAACAAACCAGAATGTGTCCATAACTGGATTTTGCATTTTTTAACTGAAGCATCATGTCTCCACTCTTTTGAGTTAAGGAAAAGCTAAGTCACATTAAACAAGAAACTATGGTAATGGATATCACTCAGTAAAGTATTTTATCCTTGTTCTAGCCAGATGCTGAAGGGGATAGATAATATCGTACACAATTATTACAAGTGAGAACAGAGTACTTGAAAATCTATGTAACTGCAAGACATATTTTGTCTTTAAACATCAAAGCTTTTGACAAATATGTAACCAGTTATTTATTCTGTCTGTTAGTTATATATGACTTTAGACATGCATTTGGAAAGAGTAAAACCTGCTATTTCTGCATTACAAAAGAAGCAACAACCACTTCATATTTGACTTGCTCAGGGTTCTACAGATATGACACCAATAAAATATATCTGAAAACCTGGAATCACTGAGAACAGATAGTGAATACTTTCTCTCTGAAGTGAATTCGGGTGATGACCCTGCTAAAAACAAGAGCCTAACACAGCACAGCTTGCTGTAGTGCCACAAAAGAACTAAGCGTGTCTGCAGTAGAAGTAATCATCATCTAATAAAGATGATGTGGTAAATTTTATGAATAAAAGTGTGCATAAAAGCTCAAAGTTATTATTAAAAAAATGACTGGCAAGTGTTTTTTTTTCTTTTGTTCCCTTTGGGAACCACAGTCATGTCGTTTCTTTGGTTACAGGTGATATGAAGTGAAAACCAAATTACTAGAACAAAGTATTAAGGAAATATAAGTATTTTCAGCCACTTATGTCATTCAAATAAACCCTGACTAATTGCAGGACCAAATTATTCAGTTGAGTATCAACAAGAACATACAGACCTTCCTCTCACCTGTGAAGTCATTGAGGGAATGCTCAGCATCACATTACACCACCACTGGGGCTTCACATAATGGCTTGCAAAGATCATTTCTGAGCTCAAGAAATCCTAGAAACTGATCAAAATCCTCCTGCTTTGAGGTAAAAATGTATATATATTTCTGTCTCTTCTGTAAATATTTTGGTCATTAATATTAAGAAAATGGAATATGTAAAAATAATTTATGTGTGTTTCAGAAATATTGTACATAGTTGCAATGATTCAGTGTGAGTCTTCATGCTTTACAAAAAACTTACGTATTATGGTGATTTGTTTTGCCTTAGAAATGTAAATTTTGCAGAAATATGTTGACATGTTTAGCATTGTAACAATGTGTGGCCTAGTTTTGATTTGGAAAATTGTTTGAGCAATAAAAAAAATGCAAATAGTCATGTAGAGCAACAAGAGCTGCAAATTGCCTTAATTTTGTTAAGGGGACAAAATAAGCCTCATGCAGCTTTACATTGTTCTGAGGTTTGGAGTTTCGGGTTTTTTTTAATTACTTAAGCAAATGTTCATCTACAAGTGGGAGTTTCATAGCACTGTGTTTCTGCTAAGAGTTCAAGACAGATAAGAGAGTTATGTGGTCTCCTAAAAGTTGGGATAATGTGCAATATGTAGCTGAAAGAGTGGCAGACTTAGGTCCAGCCTCTCTGAAATAATGCATCCTTGTGGTTGCTAGAGGAGGAGTTGTGTTATCTTTGCACTTGTTGTAGTTCAGATAGTTTTGTTGTCAAAGTGCTGCCTGTTCCTGTATTCTTTCCCTTTTTCCAAACTCTCAGCTTAGCTGCAAGACTGGATGCACAGAACTTTTTCAGTGGTTTTGGACTGTTGCAGCTAATCTTCCAGCCATGGAGATTGGAGGGTGTAATATCCTTCCTAGACACAGGTTGTCTCCACCCACTCTCAACTGTGGGAGATGCACCTGAGCTGAAGGGCTTGGAATTGACATGGATTCAAAAAAGCAGATATTGTCATAAGTACCAGTCTTGTCCTTTTCAGCAAGGTGATGTCTGTGGTCTAGTGTACTGCTGTTTTTGATGACTGTAACTCTTTGACTTGTGATTTTCTAGGAAATAATCACTATTAATTATGTAGCAAACCATCACTATTTGCTTATGAAGGTGAGGGCATCATGATGTGCATTCAGGTCTCTGTATTAGAGGGCACACACCATTCACCTTCACTACGAATCTCCCAGCACTTGCTGAGTGAATAAAAGCATCAAAGCTTGGTCCTTCTCCAGGTGCATGCTGACTGCTGACATTAAATGTTACTAAGACTAGCTCAAAGGTTAGATGGCGTTTCTGCCTGCTGTGCTGTATTGATCTTGGTTTTATGTTGTTAAAGTAATTAAAATTATGTCTGTGACAACAGTTTGTGAAGTCTTTCAGATATAGAAATTAACTGTATTTGTAGAAATGAACAGTCTTGTAAGAAAGATGCACAGTGAAAAAGAATATCAGAGCCAGAGAGAAAATTATATCCATTTTCACAAATTGATTTATTAGAAATAAGTGCTAACAATTATGCACAACCCCTCTTCATTCCAAATGGCAGCAAAGGTACTGAGGTAAGCATAGATACTAAGGTTTTTTGGATGACTATTTGATCTACTCATAACTAAAAGACGTTTCAGATGCTGGATCTTGATAACTTGCAGTGTCAAGAAACCAATGGAAAGGGAGCAGGGGCAGGCTAATTACAGGAGTTGTAGGAACAGAACAGCTGCACTACTGAGATGGATAAGATGATTTAACAGACATTTTCTTAAATCACAGCATCACACAGATAATGCTGACTTGGAAGGGACCCACACAACACAACTTCAGGCCATTCCCTCAGGTCCTGTCACTGGTCACAGCAGAGAAGAGATCAGTGACTGTCCCTCCTCTTCCCCTCACAAGGAAGTTGTAACTGCAATGAGGTCTCCCCTCAGTCTTCTCCAGGCTGAACAGACCNGAGGTCCTCCAGGTCCCTTTCTGTGGCACTACTTTCCAGCATCTCATTCCCCAGTCGTACGTACATCCAAGGTTTCCCCAGCCCAGGTACAGAATTCATCACTTCCCCTTGTTGAACTTCATATGTTTTTCATATAGTTCGTATGGTGATTGCCCAGTCCTCTGGTTTCTGAGGTCTCTCTGCAGGGCCTCCCTGCCTTCCAGGGAGTCAACAGCTCCTCCCAGTTTTGTGTCATCTGCGAACTTGCTTAGCATCCCTTCCAGTTCTGTGTACAAGTCATTTATGAAGACGCTGAAGAGCACAGGGCCTAAGATGGAGCCCTGTGGAACCCCACTAGGGACAGGTCACCAGTCTGATGTTACCCCATTCACTATGATCCATGAACCAGTGGTTTACCCACCACCTTATGTGTTTATCCAGTTGTGTCCTGGACATTTTGTCCTGAAGGATCCTGTGAGAGACAGTATAGAAAGCTTTACTGAAATCCAAAAAGATGACATCAACTAGCTTCCCTTGATCAGCCAGGTGGATTACCTTGTTATAAAAGGAAACCAGGTTTGATAAGCAAGACTTTCCACTCATGATGACATGCTGGCCGTGACCAATGATTGTGTTGTCTTTCAAGTGTTTTTCAATACTTGCCAGAATAATCTTCTCTATAACTTTACAGACATTGAAGTGAGACTGACAGGCCTATGGTTTCTGGGGTCCTGCTTCTTGCCCTTCTTGAAAATCTGGACATTTGCCAGCTGAGAGTCAGCTGGGGCCTCTCCAGATTCCCAAGAGTACTCAGAAATCATCAAGAGAGGTTTTGTGATGACATCAGCCACCTCTTTGAGTATTCTGTGATGAGTTCCATCAGGGCCCACAGATTTTCAGGGATCCAGCTGGAAGAGCAGATCCTGCACAGTTTCAGGGTTGACTGAGAGCTGATCATTCTCACAGTCATGGTCCTCCAGTTTAGGGCACTGAGACACCCTTGATCTGTCATTTGTGGTGAAGACAGAGGCCAAGAAAGAGTTAAGCACATCTGCCTTGTCTCTGTCCCTGTTCATGAGGTGACCTTCTGCAGCCAGTGATATTTCTATATGCCTATTGCCATTAGTGTATTTGAAAAAACTCTTTTTATTGTCCCCCACATTTCTGGCAGCTTCAACCTCAGCTGAGCTTTGGCTGCATAAATTTTCTCTCAACAGCAACAAGCAGCATCTCTGAATTCTTCTCATGTCACTTGACCTTTCTTCCACTGGGCATACACCTTCCTTTTTTTGCTTTATTTGCAAAAGAAGATCCCTGCTAAGAAAAGACAGCCTTCTGCCTCACCTACTTGACTTCCAGCATTTGGGAATTGCCTGCACCCTTAGGAGGTGATGTTTGAAAAGTGACCAGACTGATGGACCCCAGCACCTGCAAAAATGTTTTCCCAGGGGATCTTACTAATTCCCTGAGCAGCCTGAAGCCTGCTTTCCTTAGGTATGGAGTTGAGGTTTTGCTGGCACTTTTCCTCCTTCCAGGAGATTTTAAACTCAATTGCCTCTTGGTTGCTGTGGGCAAGACCAGTTCCCTCTTTGCTCATGAGATCCACTCTGTCAACGAGCAGCAGATCAAGGAAAGCATCTTTCCGAGTCAGCTACCTTAAGACCTGTTCAATAAAGTTGTCATCTGGGCTTTTTAAGAATCTTCCGGCCTGGGCTGTACCAGCTGTGTGATGCTCCCAGTTAATTTCTGGCAAGTTGAAGTCCCCCATAAGGACAAGGGCAGTTGACTTGGAAGCGTCCCATTAGTTTCTCAAAGAATAATTTGCCAGTGTCATCGTCCTGGCTGGGAAGTCTATAGTAGACTCCCATGATGGCCTCTCTATTATTTGTTTGCCCCTTGACCCTTACCCAGAGTCTCTCAACTGTACCGGTGCCAGCTGTGAGCTCCATACATTCTAACTCTTCTATTACATACAGTGCTACCCTTTGCCTCTTTTGCCCTGTCTATCCCTCCTGAAAAGTCTTTAACCATCTAACAGAGTGGTCCAGTCACAGATTTCATCCCACAAGGTTTTACTTACTCCAATGATGTCAAATCTCTGGGACTGGGCCAAAGCTCTGAGCCTCTCTTGTTTGTTCCTCATGGTGAGTGCATTCGTGTAGAAGCATTTCAGGTGTGGTACCTTGTAGCCAATACCTCGTGAAGAAGATTGAGGGATCCAATTAGTGCTCCTTTCTTCAAGTTTTGGAACACAATCACTGGTGAGCCTCCTTTTGTCCCTTTCTCCCTTCCAAGACAGTTTTAAAGCTCTGTCAATGAGCCCCACTAGCTTCTGTGCCAGAACTCTGAGTAAGATGCATCCCGTCAGGTGTCCGCAGACCAGGTGCTGAGTAGATCATCCCATTTTGGGTCAAACCCACCAACATTTTTACAATTACGCCAGCCTCAGAGCCACTCATTGACCTGATGGATTCGCCTATTCATACCAATATTATTCCTTGTTACCAGAAGAGTCAAGGAAATCAATACCTATGCTCTTCATCCCTCTACTGATCATCCCAAGGTCCTGAGAACTTTTGATTGCCCTCAAACTTCTCCTTGTTATTTTGTCACTGCCACTTTGAACAACCAACAGCAGACAGTAATCAGGGGTCCTTGCTACACTGGAGAGTTTTCCAGTAATGTTGCTTACCCAAGCCTCTGGGAGACATCAGACATACTTGTGAGTTGGAAGTCTTCTGGTTCCAGAGCCTCATAGCTCTTGTAGAAAGTACCTGTCAAATTTTGAGAAGGAGGAGAAACCTTTCTTATGATACAGGCTGTGGGGTGATGAGCTGATAAGGCCTAATGGGTTGAGGGAGACGCCTCAGCCCCCTGGAGGGGTGCTCACTGCAGAAGACAAAAGCAAGTCAAACTGATAAGATTAACAAAGGATGGAGTGTTAAAAAACAGCACGGCCTTCCTCTGCAATATCTTCTATGACTGCTCAAGGGCCCACCCTGCCTCAGGCATCTGCATCACCTCCCCCAATAGACTGACTATTAGTCAAACAAATACCTGAAGAAGAAGGAAAAAAAAGATGTAAAAAGAAGTGCAGTTTAACTGCAACTTGGGGAGAAGAACTTCCACCACTAGGAGAGCAACCTATGAGCTACCCTGTCTTCCCCATTCCATCAACATTGCAGGGATAAGCAACTGAATCCTTACTTTATTTTCCTTATACCTTATCAATTATAATTTGCTATAGCTCACTCAGTGTATGCGTGTTAAGGGGAAGTGCCTATATTTTTCCTGTTGCTTTTCTTTTGGGTTATTAAGTGTGTTTACAGGTGGTGTTGAACTGTTGTGTTTCTGTTTAGTAATCCTCTGTTAGTTAAGTTTGTCATGGGAGTGGTATATTGCTGAGGTGGCCTGTAAAATGTGTTTTGTGCTGGTTTCTTTTGGGGTCTTTTATTATCAATTAAATACAATCCTGCAGCTAAATGTTATCACTGACTAAGTAACCCATATAGTCATTGTCACGTACCTGTATTAATAAATGTTATTTTGGGAGCTATAGTGAGAAAAATTATTTTCTTTTCCTTTTTTGCTATTAAGTGTTGCCTCAATAGCAGAGGTCAGAAGCCCTTCCAACCTGTGTGCTGTCCGTTAAGTCAACAGTGTTGGGAAACACAAGGATCTGATTGTCCGGAGGCGCTTATTGCTAATAATTTCTCCCTGGCTGAAGTGTGGCTTCATATCAGAGGTCAGAACCCCTTCCAACCTGTGTGCTGTCCATTAAGTTGACAGACAGCATTGAGGACATAAGGGTCTGATTGTCTAGAAGCGCTTACAGCTAATAACTTTTAATTAATACAGTCAAACTAGAAATCTTTGCATTTCTGTCTCCTTCCTCCCTTTAACGTGACACAGGCAGTGACCAGCTTCCAGCCTTCATCTTTAACAGACCCTTGACTAACTTTCCTTTGATTAATTTCCCTGAAGGGCTCTGTGTCCACCTGCTTCTCCACTACAGTGGAGGTTCGAGACTACTGAGAGTCTAGAGGCTGTAGCATCTCTGAAAACAATCCGTGTATCTCTTGCTTGTTTGCTTGAATACTACACAGCCTGTTCACTTTTTCCTGTAGCTCCTTCTCCTGGTGACACAGCTCTTCAACCATGGCACACGTTCTGCAAAATAACTGTTTGCTGGCCTCAGTCTCACAAAGAGACATCAGGCACTTCTGGCAGCTATTTATCATTATCCTTCAAAATTAACATACAATTTTAACTTACTCTTAGAATGACCAAGTAATGTTTTCTGATACTTCTGTGCTCAACAAATAAATTTAGATGGAAAGAAAAGCTGAGTTTTTATAGATTGCAAATGCAGATAATACCATGTTTGTTGGGTTATATGTCAGATGCCTGGCACAGTTATCTCATGCTGTTACTGCACTTCATCAAACCCGGTAGATAAATTTCTGTAATACTGTAAATCCATGTACCTTTCAGATTGCAAAATCAAATAACTACAAATAAAAACCCTCTACACTGTGTTTTTTTCATGAATGTGAATGTTTTACATACATATTATATATTTCAATCTTGCTTTTTGTGCTTATCAAAATTTTGTGTTATAATTTTTTTCAAACATAATACACTGTATGCTACTTAAAAATACAGTATGTTTCACATAAAAATGGGAAAGACATTTCATTAACTAAATACCCTATTGACTTCACTCTGTGGAGAGGGACCTGTGGGTCCTGTGGACAACAAGCTGTCCATGAGCCAGCTGGGTGCCCTTGTGGCCAATAAAGCCAATGTTATCCTGGGGTGCATTAGGAAGAGCATTGCCAGCAGGTTGAGGGAGATGATCCTGCCTCCCTACTCAGCCCTGGTGAGGCCACATTTGGAATGCTGTGTCCAGTTCTGGGCTCCTCAATACAAGAGAGACATGGAGCTGCTGGAGCAGGTCCAGAGGAGGTCTGTGAAGATAATTGTATTTGGTCTGTGTCAAATGGAGTTCATTTTCCCCGTAACAGCCCTCACAGTGCTGTGCTTTGCACAGCTACACAGGTGTTGATAACAACCAGTGTTTTGACTACTGTTGAACAGTGCTTGGCACAGCATCAGCACCATCTAGGCTAGGGGTGGGCAAGATTCTGGGATGAGACACAACTAGAGCAGTGATCTAAATTAACCGAAGGGATATTTCATACCATGAGGCCACCTCAGATATAAAATCTAAGCGAAGGAGGATAAAAGAGTGGAACATTCATTATATTGTTGATGGGAAGTAGAGAATAATTTTTTTGCTCTTTGCTTGTGTGCACTCAACCTTTTGCTTTTGGTTTAGTAAACTGCCTTATCTCGACTTCCTACTTATTTTCCATCTTATTTTCTCTCCCCTGTCCAGCTGAGAAGATGAAGTGATAGAGAGGCTTAGTGGGCACCTGGTGTTCATCCAAGGTCACATGATTAAGGGCCTGGAGCATCTGTCTTATGAGAAAAGGCTGAGAGGGTTGGGCTTGTTCCATCTTGAGAAAAGACACCTTAGAGGATCTCATCTGTGTGTATAAGTATCTGAAGAGAAGTGTCATGAGGATGGAGCCAGGCAGTGGTGGTGCCAAGCAATATGATAAGAGCCAGTGGGCAGAAACTGATGCACAGGAAGTTCCACCTGAATATGAGGAAGAACTTCTTTACTGTGGTGGTGACCATGCACTGGAACAGACTGCCCAGAGGGACTGTGGAATCTCCCTCACTGGAGATATTCAGAAGCTATCTGGATACAACTGTGTGCAATGTGCTCTAGGATGACTCTACTTGAACAGGGAGGTTGGAAAGGATGACCCACTGTGGTCCCTTCCAACCTTACCTATTCTGTGATTTATCTTCTGAATTTAATGATTTTCTAGCCCAAAGATACCTCTTTATAATGAGGATGAGTCTTTTTACTGTAGTTTTGACCTTGCATCTCAGAATTCAATTCAGTCTTTCTAGAATAGCAGCAAGAGCTGTTCAAAAAGAGAGAATTTCGGTATTCTCCCTGCAGAGTAAAATTTTATTAAAAAAAAAAAAAGACAAAAAACCCCCCAAATCAACAAAAAACCCAATCCCACCACACACATATAGGATGGATAGTGAATGCAAATGTTCTGATTAAGATGTTAAGAGGCAAAACAGTTAGCAGGTAATCCTAGATGTGACAAGACCCTTTTCAATGTCTGTTCTTTTTTGCTTACATATAGGAAACATACGTTATCAAATGGAAGTATAAATGAGCAAATTAGAAGCAAAATTTATATCTTCCTTATTGTTCTTTCTAAAATGTTCTTTATCCCAGGAAAAAAATTCAGTATATTAAATGTCAGTATATGAAATATTAAATAGCTAGTAAAATTGGGGAAGAAAGAGGTTAGGTAAGGATGAAAGGAAGATAGATACCTGACTGCCATTAAAAACATAAAAGATGTTTGAGAGGCAAGGACTCATCCAGAAGTATTCCTGAGCAGCAAGAATCATCAGCACAAGGTGAAAAACTTTTCAAATGTTCATGATTATGAAAAAGATTTGATATTTGAAAAGCA
This sequence comes from Sakesphorus luctuosus, assembly GCA_013396695.1. NCBI lineage: Eukaryota > Metazoa > Chordata > Aves > Passeriformes > Thamnophilidae > Sakesphorus > Sakesphorus luctuosus. Next base: position 504,981 of record VWZD01002608.1, read on the forward strand.
ATGAGTCTGATGAATGAAATGAATCTGATAATTTGATAATTCCTCTTCAGACATAAAATCTGAAGAAGATTCCTGAGTCGAGGAAGCAGATTTACAGGTGGTGAACATTTTGTCACTCTTATTTTTTCTTCAGCTTCCAGATACTCTTAAAAAATGGTGAGTTTTACTATAATACCTATCTCATTTTTTAAGCCCATTGTAGTTTTGCATTACCTTCTTAATGTAGTTAAACATAAAAAATTAAAAATAAATGAAGCTAGATCCCTCTTATTTTCAACACCACTTGCTACTTCCTATTCCTGTGAGAATTTCTCCCTATTGCCTGTCCAATTCTATCATATGTCTTAATTTTTTTTGCTTACCTTGTCTGTCACAGTTTGTTTTCCTCAAAAAGCTTTTTTATCTTATTAATTACTTCCTTGTTTATAGAAAAGTACAGCTAAGCCACAAAATGCAGCGTCTCCTGAAGAGCCAGAGGTTTAACAATTGAGCCAGGCTTTCACAGTACAACCTCCTGAAGCCACGGAGCGTGCTGAATGTGAACCTGTTTTGGAACACTACTGCCAAGACAGGGTAAACCCTTTCAGAACAGTAACATTATAACCATTTGGATTTGAAAGCAATTTTTGTCTGTTTTTGTATCATTTGAATGAAGCCTCAGTGTTTGGATCTCTAGATAAACTGAATTGTACATGGCAATTATATCTTGAAAAAGGATAAACTGTATGGTGGGGGAAAAGAACCAAACCCCGCATTATCAGCTCCAGTCTATATTCATTGCACAGTGTCAGGAAATTCGTGAACATGCTTTTCTGAAAACAAGAGAGAATATCTGCCAGGAGACTTTTCCTTAGAGATGAGTTGAAGTCCTTTAGTACCAGCAATATTAGTTTTAATTAATATGTAATGGACTGTTAGGAAATATATTGATGTAATGATAAATTTTTTGTTCTCTGCTGATCAATATTCTACCACAAACTACCAGTTTCTGTCTTGTGGTTGCAGGTTTTATTTGTGTTTCACAATTTATCAGGTGGCCATAATCATTGTATATTCAGAGAATCCCTTTTAAGTATCTTTATTCCTCTCTGTAATGTTGCTTGATTTTACTTTGAGCCCCTTTCCATTACTGCAAAGCAACATCTCATTGAACAGACAAGCAACTGATGCTGCTGCGTTACAAGCTGTGTGTCAGGTGATTCTGCGGCTGCATTGTGCTTCACCTTGGAGACCACAGATTTACAACGCTTCTGTAATCCAAAACCAGCAACACTGCTGCAGAGCAGGAATACAAATTTGATTATTTTCGCTATACTCTTGTTTTGAATATTATAATTGGTTAGACTCAACCATGGCAGACCATATTTTTTATAAACATATTTAGCTCACCTCTGCTTCTGTCTGTGCCCATGATGTGCATACTAACCTCACTCCATTTAGGATTAAATAAATGCCTTTATTCTACTCAGGTCCTCGACACTAGTGCATTCACTAGAATATACCTATCTAGTGAAGAGGAAAATTAAACCTATAGATAAGCAGTTAGAAACAATTATTAACACAAAACTAAACAGCTTTACTTAAGTACTTGTTAGAAGCAAGTGTATGGAAGAAAGAAGACTGCCAGGGAATAGGTTAATGGTACATGACATGAACTTGAGGATTTTAAGGAGCTATTGTCTATGTCCCGTGAGGGACAGGGAATAAAAGACAAGACGTCACAGGAAAGTCAAGGTTTTGATGGTCCTGATGGGAAGAAATTTTTTATTTACTTGCTCATAAATATTACAGGCTTAATCATTAAACAGGGAGGGAATTTATATTTTGTTTGCATAAAATGGATCCTATTGATTAGCACCAGCTCTTCAAATATTGCTGGAATATTACTCAAAGTTTATAAACCCTTTCTGATAAGGACTTCATAGAAAAAAAAGCAAGAGAGAAAAGGGGAGAGGCACTTAATGTCAAAACAGCATTGTCTATTATTGTCTATTCCAGAATTGCAGACAGCTCTAAAGCAAATAATCTAAGAAGTGTATAGATCAATGTGTTAATAAATAAAGCACAGACTGGAAAACAGAAAGATCAACCATTTAAACATGAATCTACAAGAAGCAGAAAAAAATACCTGGTATTAGGCAGGGCATTAATGTGGCCAACATATTCAGGAGGCATTATGCTGCCAGTATTAGGAATTCTCTAGCAAGTGAAAAAAAAAAAAAGACAAGTTCTACTGGTAAGTGGTAAGGAACTTTGCCCTCAGTTCCTGTTCAGATGGAAGCATTTGTTTTCACAGAATGAAAAATAAGTGATTACTTAAGTGTAAATGATCAAGACAATTAAATTTATTAAAAAAAGAAATTACAAACAAGCAATATTCATGCTTGGAGTTTTAAAGGTCAAACTTCACAGAGCACAAATTATATGCCAAATCAATTGCAAAATGAATTTAAACAGAAAAAATGGGAAAGACATTAGTTGTAGAGCTTTTTTTTGTCATTTTCTACCAAAATAATTTCAACTCCATGTACTATTTGTGTGTGCTGGCAAGCTAATCTACATTTGATTTCAGAAATAAAAGGCATGCCTTCATCATGTTGGTTTATCATTAGTAAACAAATCTGCAATATGCTGAGCTCAACACTGATTATGGCAAATATCTGTGGACATGGTGACTCTCCAGATCCACAATTACTTTCTAATAAACCTTTGCCTATTGCAAGTTTAAAGTTTATCTTTTATTTCTATTAAAGGAAATAAAAGTTTCAGCTAAGATGAACCAGTACGCTGAAAAAGTTTTTTCCTCCAGTATCAATACTTAACAATTCAGTCCTGTGCATCTATTATATCACTATTTCCCCCCTAATCCCTATTCCCTACTTTGACTAGTAGATAAATACTTCACAATATTATAAGTAACTATTTAATTTTATCATAAGAACTAAACATATTTTCCTGACAAGATTTATTCTTCATACTTTTGCACAGTTTAAGAAACACAATTCAGTTAGTTTTGCTTGCTTACTGATAATTCATGTCAGTATCTTATACAAAGAAGATATGTGTATTATGTGATGCTTGCTCTTCATTACCTCTTGAAGGCTGGTGCTGCTTTTACCTTCCTAAAGTCTTCATCTGTGTTGCAGGTCATTATTCATATAAAAACAAGATTCTAAGCACAATGGATTGTTGTTTAAGCTTTAACCTCATAAAAACATGTATGGATATGTGACTTTATTTGTACTACCAACTTTAACTTAGCTATCAAGATACCTCACACTACATACAAAAACTTGAAAGCTTGTGATCCACTGAAGACACTAATATTATCCAAATCCATATCATAATTAAGTGTAAATATGCCATTGTCAAACACACTCACATAAACTGCAAATGTGTTGCTCCCTGGAAGAACAGATTTGTTCTTTTAGTTTACTATGAGGTTCTGAGGAGCAAACCTGCAGGCTGCCAGGGGAGAAAGAGAGCAGGTTAGTGAAGAGTGCTAAAGCCATGGGTTTTTTTTTTAATTGCTGAGAATGTCTAATAGTGCAATGCTCAAGTGGTATATATTCACATTTTTCAAGTTTTAGCATTTTTTCTCACATTTTGGAATGAATTTCACATGTATTAATTTCTTAACAGTCTTTAAAAGCTACGCAACTTCTGCAGAGATGAAATGTGTATGAATTCCTTGGGGTAACACCAGAGCATTGTTTCATAGATGATTCTCTGAAGCATGACAGATAAGCAGGGAAAGTAGAAAAGAATAAAATACATGAAAAGTAAATGTCTTAAATAAATACTAGTGGGTTTTGTCTACAATAATTTAATATATATTTAAAGGATGTAATTTTTGTCTTTTCTCCATTGCATCCCTTTTCTTAATTGTCTAGAGACTAATGGCTAGAAAAGCTCACAAGGTCTTCATTTATAGACATGAGAAAATAAAGAAAAGCACTTCCAAAATTGATTTTAAAAGGTGATTAACACTAGTTCAATGTTCAGTTTGGATTTTGAGTATGATGCCAACATAAGTAAAGAGAAAGTGTATTAAATAAGAATATACCAAGATTCTGAGTGAAAGAAAAGATTCTTATTATTTCTCTGCCAGCCCAAGAAATAAAAAGCAAGTCTAGCTGAAGAAAATCAGAAGGTGATTTGAATCTGGCCATCTAAAGGCAAGTGAAGGCAAGGTAAGACTGTGCCTTGGCAGGCCTTAATTCTAGTGAAAGTAAAGTACGGAAAAAAGTATTAAGTTTAATTCATGGCTGGAGACTGCCAAATGTAAAAAAACCCCAGGTGAAAAGAGATTGGAATAACATGACAAATCAAAAACATGTAGAAATAAGACCCTGAGCAACACCCTGTTCAAACCCTGCCTGTTGATTTAAGTGGCAGTAAAATTTATTTTCCTTCCATGAATACCTTCTTGAAGAAGAGTAGTGGAAAAAACAGACCAAAGCCTTTTAAGCTGATACTTCTGGCAGTCCCAAAGATAAAAGTTCTCACCAACTGATTGGACACAAGTTAGAGGCAGCTAAGAATACTGAAAATCACCCAGCTCATTTTTGTGTTGTCTTTTCAAGTAGGCAGAATTTGTGAAAAAGGTGGTATAGTTGTGTTTCAGAAAGCAATGTATAGTAGCATATGATGCTTAACTTGTTTTCTTTTTCATATACCTTGAATGTTAAGACTGGAAGCTTTTTGTTTCCACGTGTAAAAGCTTCTATCAGGAAACAGTGTATAAAGAATGCCCTTAACCTGTTCATTAAAACTAACAAATGACAAAAATTCCTCTTAGAAATTTTTCATGGAGGTCAGGCTAGAGGCAAGATTTTCCAAACTGGAATCTATGGCAAATATGTAGGTATGGGTAAAGCTGGAGAATCAAGTGGTCTCAGATACAGGGCAAGTTCACACAAGAGGCAGGCTGGAGCTGAAACCTTGCCTGCAGAGAGCAGGCCTGCTTTCAGTCACATTGCAGCTGAACTTAGATAAGGGAAGAAAGAAGCTTACCCAGCAGGGGACTCTGTTATCATTTCCATGCAAAGTCTTTTTCCACTTTCTCTGCAAAGCTTGTTCTTACTCCTGTGTCCTTGCCCTCCTGATTTTAGTGGTCAAAGCTACTTGCTGCAATTGTCTGAAAGTCAATCAGCAATTCTGAAATTGCCTTCTACATAGGTGGAAAAATACTGTATGCCTCAATGATTTGTGATGATTTTTTCCCCTGTACCCCTGCCTGTTCCCGCAAGGAAGCAGTACTTCCTGATGCTCCTACCTCCAGGGAAAATCTACACCATGAAATGGAAAGTGGTAGAGAGACCCCAAACTAGCAGAGACCTGGGCAAATTTTGCTGGGCAAATATTGGATGCTTTCATGTTTGTTCACTAAGAGGTCATGTTAGACAATGCTCACCCAAGCTAACAAATCTTGACCCTGGTGTACTATTGCATATACTTTTATTATGCTCTTTGGGAAGGAGCCATGACACAGTGTGGAGAATTTGACCGCTGATTTCCTCCTCTGGAAATTATTCCTGAGAACTACTTTGGGAGTAATAGATTTGGAAAGGCTTCTGGACACCAAGACTGTGCTTCAAAAAACAGTGATGGACTATATGCCATGTCAAGACCAGTGCTGATTACCCAAGTCACCCTTGTCATTTAAAATACGTGTCTCTTTGGGGAGTAACTCCGGATGGAGGAGGACTGGCTCTTGCATTAGAAAAGAGATTATCATATTAACAATATAGACTATCAGCAAACCAAAACACAGCTGGGGACTTTGGCTTGTGTTTATACTAAGATGACAAGGCAGATGTTTATGTGTAGTGCCTTTAATCTCCATGTAGATGAGGTGTTAATATGCTCCTTCGTGTTGGTTTGGCTTTTGCCTTCTAATATCTTCTCAAAGGATATCTGAGCATTTCTTGGGAAGTAGAGTAGCGCTTCAATTTTTCCTGTAGATGAAACCATCATGTGCTGGGTTGGAGAAAGGTTCACTTGCAAGGTACCAGCTGTGCTGTGCCAATCATCCTCAGCATCAGAGGAATGGTCTCCAGCTCATTTTGCTTACTACTAAGTAGATGTGTTGATTGTGTGCAACTGTTCTAGTGTCACCTATAGCTGAGTGAGATTACCAATATTTTTGGAATAAACAGTTCTGTAAATTATTATTTTGCTTTGTGGAAAAAAAAAATCCTTTCCTAGATTTATTTCTTAACTTTGGATAGATTTTTCCAAGTGTTCATCAAATACTTTTCTAGATATATTCAGCCATCCTAATTTATTTGGTAACACAGCGATAGACTGTTTAATTTAAATCTTTCAGGATTCTCAAGCAAACCCTAAATATTGTGGTCTCAGACTGCATTGAAATTAGCAATTTTCCTATTGCTCGTGTTTCCCAGTAAACTTTAATAAGGATAATATATGTATACCTACATCCTGGAAAAGGAATAGGAAAACTGTATTTGACTCTTGTTCTCTCCATCCCTTACCCCTGCAGAATGCAGACTCTGACAGCAGTATACTTTATTGTGCTGGGGAACTTGAAAGTTTCTTTCTGTGTATGTTGCCAATTGAGACAAATTATGTTCAGTTTTATGAGCAGTGACCACTGGAGACTGAACTAAATTGGATTTGCACTCAAATCCCACAGCCCATGCCTTCTTAGGATCAGCTGCTGCTCGGATGATGGTAGGATTTAAATATGTTTATTTATAATATGCTAGAAAACTACTTCTGTAAACAAAAGTAGTTTCATTTGGAAGAGCAAAAACAGGATGTCAAGAAGAAAAGCTACGGGGACTGATGGTTTACTCTGCTGTATCCATATTTTCTAAATAATTGTATTAATTATTAAAGCTTAAAAAATTATGACAATATTGCAAACTGATGTTGAGATTGTATGAACTGATTAAACTGTTGATCAATAGCAACCCATATCTTTCCAGCTAAATTAAAAATTCAGAGTAGGTATCCTGCAGAACATCAAACTCCTAAGAAGAAAGGAACTAATACTGAAGTAGAACTTGGTTTTACTCCTGTTTGGCTAAAATTTAGGGATTATTTCTATTTGGATGAAAAGTTTCAGCTTTCTTTGATGTGGATTTTTTTATTTGTGGGGAAAGTGAAAGATCTTCTTTGCCTGAACACAGAGGATCTAGTTTCTTACAGCTCCAGGGATTTTTCAAGCAGTCTTAGTAAAGACATGTCTTCAGAAACTTTTGCTTTTAAACCTCAGAAATGCTGGCCAATTTCTGTTGGCTTTTCCTACACAACTCTGACTTTGCAAAGGCACTGACTGAAGTCATATGGGGTGATTTTCAACAGAGTGGCACAAGGCCCATTCCTGATGAAAAACCTCAGCCCTGCCAAATGTTGTGGCCCTTTTGTAGAGTTAGAGGCCAATGGAACTTCTGCAAGAAAGGATAAGTGCTTTTAACATTAAAATAAAAATAAATTTTGTTCTGGATAGGTTCCTAGCTGAAATATTCCAGAATTTTTCCATTAAAGTGTTATCTCAGGCAGACATCTGTACTGGAAAATTCCTCCCCATTATTTTTTGCAAGCTTAAATAAATTAGCAAACAAGGTGTTACAGTGGAAGGTATCTGCCAACATTAGTAATGGATGGTGCCAACCAATATTCCTAAGGGTCAATAATAATTCTATAATGTGTGCACACACAAATGAAGCTCAGTGGCAGACTCCCAAATGGAGTAATCACATGATTTTTATGAACTCTTGAGAAAGCTTAATGGAAAGCCTTGCTCTTTGAGCAAGTCAAATTGAGAGCTTTTACCACTATGTGCAATGTTGGTGAAGGTTTTTTCTGCAGTCTGCCTGGTGCATTGTGCCTATAAGGCTCTCTGTTGTCAAGAAAATGACAGGCTTCATAACCTAAAGGAGGATTTTTCTTTTTTGCTCATGTTGCTGACTTTGGAGACATAAAACTATGTTATGTAAAGCTATGGCCACTTATGCAATCCTGTTCTTTGTGTGGTTCTTGATTTTTTTGGTAGCACAATCTGTGTGACTGGTTGTAATTTCTCGATTTTTTTCTCCTTCATTTTCAGCCTGGAAATGAAGTTGAACAAGTTCCACTTCATAACCAAGCCTCTATCTAGTATCTATTTTATCAGTTCATTTGAATGTAAACTTTGCTTCAGGAGTTGCGACAAAGGATGAGGAGTAACTTCACTTCCTGAGCAGCTTCTGAAAAAAAAATGGGGTGAGATGAGAGGAGCAAAAAAGAAGCCTTTTAAATGACTTCAACTAAATTGTTACTTGTCCTGTGGCTGTTTTGATCAAATCACCCTGAGACAGTACATGGGACTCCATTAATTGAGGTAATGGTAATTTTTTATACTCCTGGATTAAAAAGTATTCAGGGATGCTGAGTAACTAATCGTCTTCTTGTAAATTCATGCGTGCTTGTTATTGGAAAATGACCTGATGTAACCATGATGAAGGCATTGCAATGTATCTTCAACAGAAAAAAACATAACTTAAGTAACAGAATTAATTTCAGGTTGCAATCTACTATTTTCTTTACTGAACATAAAACTTAAATGATCACCTCTTAACAACAAAGTCCATTTCATAATAGTAAAGTCTGATTTTGTAAGACAGGAAACATCCTGATGATTCTCTGATGAAGGGGGTGTTGGTGAGATAGGTTACTCTGACATCCCATCCTCCTGAAAGAAGCTGTCCAAATCTGTTCAGCAAAACCTTATTTGTAGACTTTTTTTTTTTTTCAGTTTCTACTGAACTCATTCATATAGATCTCACAGAAACTGAGTCATGGATTCATGGCAATTTTATGAAAGCTTGTGTGCATACCTACTTTGCAGCAAATGTTTTTTCTCGTGTCTATGATTGTATTTTTTTCTGTTACTATTTTCCACATATTTAATAAATTTATGTCAGTTAGATTTCAAATAGACTGGAATGGACACTGAAAGTTGTAATTACTTGTTCAAGATCCTGAGTATGTATCTAAACAGAAACACGACAAAATGGTGATAAACTAAAAGATGAAGACTGGATTTATTTCTAAGGCATACTAGAAGAAAGCAGGAGGCTTGAGTCCAAATCCTGGCATTATCTCAGATTTACTGTATGACCTTGAACAGGTCAACAGGGCCCTGAATTAACACAAAGGGCTGTAGACCTTCCTTTGGGCAGTAATGCCATCCTGAAGGGAGTGGGATTACTCATACTTGTGCTTAAGGGTTTTGCTGACCAATGGCCTTAATCTCTCTGTACATTAGTTCCTTGCCCACACCAGCATGTGTGGATAACATAGATTCTTCCCAGACAGCCTCACCCTCTGATTTGGGTTTCCGTTTTTCTTATGGCCTGGATTGGTTTATGCTGTCTTCGTGAATATAGCACTATAGCCCAGCGTGCTGACACTGTATTCAGGGCAGGAGTGTCTGTACACTCTGACAATAAAAAGATATCTTGAAAGTCCTAGGTTAAATAGGTTACAATGTAGCACTGCAAGCACGAACGTAGCTTGTTACTTCCTTTACAGTATCCATATGTGTGGACTCATTTTTCACTAAATAATGTAAGATAGCCCTCACTGAAAGAACATATTAGAATATTTTTTTCAGTAAACTTTTTAATATGCTAAAAACTTTAATTACAATATATGAACATGCATATAAATAGTAGTCCATGATATATATATCAACTCAGAATTTATTGACTTTTTTTCTTCTTTTAAACTCTACTATGGAATAGTAGGTTGGTGACATCTTATTTGGAAGCATATCACCCCTTGAGAAATTTTTTTAACAAATCTTTCTGTTGAAAATTTTAATTAGTCAAACTTTTAACCTTTTCAGGGGAAGGACTTGGTTTAGATTAATTGCTCAGGGATATTCTCTTACTTTTGTTGCAAATTGTTTGTGCCTCATTGTTTTGATAATACAAAATGAATTATTTCTTTCTGATTTCATTTTTAATATATATTGAAAGTAATCAAAGACGACAGCAACCAAATAAAATAATTTAGTTGGCCTAAAGCTCTGTGTTCTCAAGCTTTACTTGTCAACATTTCTGGAAACTAATTTTATATGCTGATTTAAGATGCAGAGGTTCTTCTGGAGGCCTTTTTAGTATGAAGCTTTTTTCCAATAACCTACCTAAGGATGCTAGGAGAGCTAAGCTCTTCAAGTAGAACTTCTTAACTAGGAACTGGAGATGCACCAACAAGTAAGAAGTAAAAGCATGTTGTCTGTACTAACCTAATCTTAGGTTAGCATCACTGTTAAAAAGGAAAGGTAGTAGTACAAAAGACAGGAAAATAAGCATGATAAGTCTCAAGTATTATATTTGAGAGAGGTACCAGTAACAGAGAATTGGAAAGGAACTAAATCTATCTTATGTTTGTCTGTGTGACCACGACCCTTAGGTGGGCCTATGGGTATGAATTTATATTCTGAAGGGCAAAGAAAAAGATGTATTTGGAGTCTGGCCCCATTGGGAAGGTATAATTGAGGAAGTCACTAAGTTGGATTGCTTGCTTACTGATTAAACAGCACCTGATTTAGCTTTTAGCTAATATAATACAAAGAATGTCCATCTTTTTCTGTTGGCTTTTTTCTACATTTGTAAGGTATTTTCTACCATATGCTGTAGAAAATACCTTACACATACTGTCACTTTCACATACTCTTTTTAGACAATTCTTTAATATGCATATACTTAAGTAATTTACTGGCAAAACCAGATGCTGATTTACTGGTAGGGAAAAACACAGTGCTAGCTGAGTTTTTGTTTCTCCTCATTGCCCTGACTCAATTACAGTCTAGCACTAAGAAATATTACAGTGTCTGCTCTGCAGCTGCACTGCATGTCTCTATTTTCCATTCAATGAAGGGTTATGACATGCAACAGTCAAGTGAGCATTGTATCACCCTTTGTAGGACAAAGTAGGGTAAGTAGTGTAGAACTTCAGTCTCTATGTCTTCTGCTGGGGTGCTCAAGTAATGAAACTTACTGTTTGTCATCCTATATTTGAAGCACAGGTCTGATTCATAGTTGTATGTCTCTCCTTTGTGCTTGGGCAGACCCAAACTAAAACAGAACAAAAAAAAATCTCTACTCAAAACATTTTGGTGCCTGAACCTGGGAACCTTCAAGCCCACAAATGAAGCTCTGCTAAACTAAGCAAGCAGCTATGCTAGATGATAATTGGAATAAACTGCTTTTCTGTGTGTCTAGTACTCAGAACACAGGAAATGAGATAGGGGGTTACACCCTCCTATCTTACAAACCCATTACAAAGATGGGAGATTAACATACACATTTTTCAAAGGCCTCTCTGGGTATGCCTATGCTGTTCTTAAATGGTGGGACCAAGAGAAATGCTGAAGTGCTGGCAGGCAGCTTACAAGGCTGCTACATGTAGCCACCCACCTGCTGAGGCACATAACACTGCAATGAACCCATGGCAGCCTGGTACCCATGGAACCCACGTGCAGTGCTCTATGGTTAGTATCGAATGGGTGATCAACTAGAATAGGTGATATTCCCTCCCAGTCCCTGCAAAATATTCAAATATGGAAGCAACTGTGTAAAACAAAGCAAGGCCCCAGCAATACTTTCAACCAATGGAAATGCATCTGCTGTGAGAAGGAAATGAGGCTTCAAAGACAGAGGACATCTGAGAAAATTATTCTTGATTTCTTTGGTTCAGTTTGGCCTTGAAGTGAAATTGCTCCTCTCTCAATTGACAAGATAACTCTAAAGAGATTGCTGCAAAGTTTGTGTGCTCTTGGTATCAGCTGACACTGTATGATTTTCAGAAACACTGGCAGCTGTTTCAATAGACAAGGTGAACAAGTGAACTGAAATGACATCTCTATAACAAACAAATCTGAGATAAAGTAGTGCTATTATTTGCTATCTCACAGGCATTTAATTTCTAGAGGAAGAGGTAGTGTGCTTTCTTCTCTGTGTCGAACAATGTATTCTTTGTATTGATTGACAAATTTGTACAGAATGCCATAGCCTTTCTGAAGCTGCAGAGTGTTCTCCTAAATTTGTGTTTAGAGTTGTTCTTCTAAAATACATTGAGATGTTTGGTCTAGGATGAATAACTAAAAGAATATGGTTTCATGCAAGACAGAATCCATTAGACATTTTGTATATGTGCTTGTGCCATCCAGAAATTCAGAACCATATCCATTTTAGAAGCTCTTGCATTAACGGTTCTGATATTAGTAGGAAGCAATACTTCAAAAAAAGAACAAACAACTAAACCACTGACTTAGTCTTTTGTCAAGTTAATGTTTTGTGTTGTTATTTTTCTGCAGATCAACTGCTTTCTGTGCTGTGCTTAAGTATTACCAGATTTTTTACCTTATTTTCCTCTAAAATGTATTTGTGTTATCTCATAGACACTGCTGGCTGTACATTGTATGTTAACTTGTACGCAGCACTGCATGTGAAACTGTGCAGGCCCCTGTCTCTGCCTGTAGATGGAGATCACAACAACCTGTGTGTATCTGTAAGGGCCTTAAGTCTTGTTATCATGAGTGCATATTGGTCTGTGAATGATTTTCAGATGAAGGATTCTAACAGAGCTCACTGACAGCACAGCGATGAGTCAGTGAGTTTAGGGTAAGTTTCTGTTTAGATTTATATAGAACAGCAGTGCTTTGAATCACAAAGAAGACTGCATCTTGAAATAATAAATATTCTATATATATATGTATTTAACAGAAGGCAAGTGAAATAGTAGTGCACTGAATTCCTTGAAAGTAGATCCAACTGCACAGTTTGCTCAGGGTTCAGTTTTGGGAGCAGAGCTTGTTTTGAGCAGGGAGTTGGATTGAGTGATCTTCATCCATAGGTCCCTCCCAGCCTACAGATTCTGTCACACAAATAACAAGAAGTTAGATAGTTCAGTCACGAAACACTTATTAGAAACATGTTGTTCCTGCAGTAGTCATTTCTGCACTTCTGTGGGATCTAGGATTCCCTGGGTAACAGGAAGACTAGTTACTGTAGAGCTGTCATGTGGGCTGTGTTACTGCACTGCCCTTCCAGCTGCCATTGAAAAGTCACTTGGGTATGTGCATCACATTCCGGACAAGCACAAGGAGCCACCATAAGCTTGGCTTTGCATTTGAGCAAATACACCTCACTGGAAGCTGGATCACTGTGGGTGTGGGGCACAGACTGAACCCTCCCAGCTCTGCCCAGAACTGTCTGGATGTACTTGGTGCTCTGGTTTCAAGTCAGTTCCAGCCTTGAAGAATGGAAGCTGATTCTACAGAGATGCTTATGGGCCTCTCTGCATTCAATTTTCTCCAGCAGATCTGGGAGCAGCATGAAGACAAATGCCATTCCATGCTCTGACACAGAGCCAGCATTGGTCTTCAAGGTTTATTGGCATGGCATCTGCTCCTGGCAAACATGGCAATACTGCTCATCGACCATAGCTGGCAGTGTAAAGCAAATGCAGAGACCCGGGTTGTGATGTTTGTGGCAGAATGAGTCTTTGTTGCAGATGACCTGCCCAAGATAATTAGGTGTCCACGATAAAAGCCTCAGCTCTTTGTTTAATGTTTGTGGCAGAAGGAACCTAGACTGCCTGTTCACCCACACTTTCTCCGTACTGGCTGCTCTTCTGATTCAAGTCCAGTTCCAGATGACTTCATCTTCTGGCAAAAGAGCTTGGGTGTGGAGCATGCAGAGGGCCTGCATTACATTAAGCTGCAGTCACCGAGAGCATCATAAGTCAAACTGACTTGGAAAGGCAGAAACTTTCAAATATATGAATGAATTGAGGTAAGAGAGGTGGGATCTAGTTGAAATAAAATCTTGAATTGCAAATAAGTGAGAATAATTCAGTTATATTTATTAACAATAGAGAATACATTCCTACTTAGCAAACCTGCTCTAGGTGTAAAATCTGTTCTGATCAACAGAAAAATGCTTTTCAGGGTAAGAATGCCATTCCAATTTCAACTTCAAATGGAACTCGACATAAATAACAAATTGATCACTTGTCTATAATTAAGTTGTTCATAATTTTCAATCATTAGACTATACAAAAGCTAAGGATTTGAATAAATCTATACCACATAATCACATAATTATATTAGCATATTTGCAATGAGAAGTAAATATAAGATTTAATATAATTGTTTAAGTGCAAGCTTTTTTTAATTGATGCTTTAAACTGTGCTTGGAATTGCTATAATTATAATCAATCTCCTCTGATTCCTTGTATACATGGATAGTAACCAGTTTTTCATCGGCAGCTTCTGTAGAACTTTCATGTTGGAACAAAAGTAGAATTTTAAAACATATAAATATTGTGGTAAAAATCCCCAAATCTCACGTACGAGCTCAGAAATAAAAAGGTAGTTTCAGGCACTAAACTGACTTTGTGTTAGAAGATCATTTTGGTTTCAAAGTGCCAGCAGTCTTTTCAATTTGCATTTATTGGATTTCACTTCTGTTTGAATGCTAATGTCTGAGTCGTCTAACTAACAAATCCTGTTTGCTTTTAGTAATTTTATTGCCAGATTGCCAGATGTTCAAGAGAAAAAATTAATGAATATTCTGTAAAGTGTTACAATTATATTAATCCTGAATAATTTGAATGTGATCAAATGTAGCAAAAAATAATGAGGTTATAAATTCCTTTAAAAGCATTTATATAGCAGTAGCAATTTGAAGGAGCTCCTCTTCCATGATCTAGGGAAAATATAATGACATAAAATTAAGTGTATTCATATTCAAATTTGAATTGCAAACAACTAACGAAAAATAAAATCTTAATTAATAACACTCGATGTTCATGAAAAGTACTGAGTGATGTTGATCTGGACCTTAATCTCTGGAGATGTTAGCCCTCATTTTCCTCCTCAAAAGTCAATTGACATGTAAATAAAGGGTATAATCTCCGTTGCATCAATGATTATTCTGTCCTATTGTTTGGCAGAGTGTTTAGTTTTCCCTCTTGATAAAACTCTATGGAAGAACTCATGGGTCCTGTCTTTAACTGGACTTTAAACCAGGCTGGTAAGTGGAGTCAAAGTGAATCCACAAAGTTTTTGCAACTGCAAATATGTGCTGGAAACTTATTTGCTGCTGTTTGTAAGCAGGCATGGTAAGGCAGACCTAACCCAAATCCTCTCACAGGTATGAGGAAAATGAAATTCTGTCGGCCCAAGGATGATGAAAGAAAGGTTTTTTTCCTCAACATGAATGGCAGCAAAATCAAATTTTGTGTTGATAGCATAGTTTAGGGAAAGGGCAGTGATGAGGCAGAGCAGAGGCAGCACCTGGGTAATGAGGAAAAATATTTCTCCAAGCAGTTCGCTATCAGAGGCAGCCACCTACCTGTCTGGGGCAGGTCCTGTCCTATGACAGCTTTAAATGTTTATTTGAAAGAGATTAATTCAGACTAATGCAATGCAGAGGTAAACGTATGTCAAAAAAAAAAGAAAAGAAAAAAAGTTGTGAGGAATTTGCTACATGTTTTGTTTACTGGGTTCTGAAAGAGGGAAAGAAAAATGCAGAATAATTTGAAGAGGGTATTTAAAATTATCAGTTATGCTAGCTGCACTATTCCACTGTAGGTGCCTGAACGTATATTTCTGTGAAGTACAGTAGCCAGAATTGTTCAGCATTTACAGTAGTAGTCTTCCATAATTCCACAGGAAAAGAATAATAAAGGAAGGAGGTTTTTTTTTTTACTTCCTTTAGTTTCCCATTATTTCCTAGGTGATAAATACATCAAAATATTTTTGAGAAAATAAGACAGGGGCTGATGCCTAGAATTTAATTTTCAGTTTTTATCCATAATGTAGGAAGGTTACAAGCAAAGCAAGTGACAGCAAAAATATTTAGCAATCTCTTTATTCCCTTTGCCAAAGCATTGCTCTTTTCCCCTATTGATTTTCTGTCCCAGCCACTGCTGCTGACCTGTTCTGCATGAACAAGATTTTCTTGTTTAAATAAATATACTGCAAATGGTCAATGTTAACAACGATAAAGAAAAAAACCTCTTGATACAAAAGGGAAAAATGTACTTTTTGTTATTAATGTTTTAGCTTTAGCTAGAAAAGATGAAAGTTTTTTTCCCCTTTGCTTAGGAAAGTACAGTTAAAGAATACAAATTCATTTGTAGGTGAAAATAGCACTGAAAAATCTCAGACACTGCGCCTCTTCAGCTGCTCAGCTTCCTAGACTTGGGAACCCTTGGGAGAGGCAATGCAGAATATGTCCTCTACTAATAAGACTTTTGAAAGTACATCACTGAGTAAACAAATCTTTCAGGCATCCTAGACCCAGAGCAATTACTGAGCTCATCACTCTTTATCAAATGCATTTGTCTTGAGATACTGAAATAAAAGTACAGGAATCCTTAAAACACTAGCTTAAGACAGTGTAGTTATTATTATACTGCTCTGCAATATATCTTCAGAAGTAAATCAAAACCATTGTTGTGATGAACCTTAAATTTTTGCTGATTTAGTTGTGCATTTAACTCTAAAAATTTTGAATTACACTATAGCATTTAACATTTTCCTTTTTTTCCCCCGGCCCCACTTTTTGCCAATTTAATTGCTTGTTTGTCACTTTCCTTCTCTGACCAGTTCATCCCTTTTCCCATTGCTCCATCACATTTTCTGGTGCATTCAGGCTTGCTTTTATCCTAGAGGTGTTATCCGTTTTTGTAGAGTTGAGCGTATTTTACCACTCTGTATAAGAAACTACAGAGATGATAAACTTGCAGCATCTTAGATCTTTGCGTCCTCTCCCTCTGATTGTTCAAACGTATCTATTTTATGGTATTAAGGTAGTCCATTTCATATTGTGTTGTCAATAAACAATAGGGTAGGTGCAATGCAAGACTATGAGGCAAATATTGATAGAAATAAGGCTGACATCTGATCAAAACTGACTGTGTACATCTTGTTCATTTACAGGTTGTGGAGGTAGCTACTGCTACACCTTCTTTTTCATTCATATCCTTCTACTCTTTTTAAACCAAAACAAGTTTTGGAAACAGAGCTAAGGGGAAAGAAACCTCTAGGGTAATGCTGGAGTGGTGGATAAAAAATAGTTTAACAACTTATGATGCAGTGAAAAGGATGGAATAGTTTCCCAATGTTAAACTCTAAAGTCATCAGAGACAGCCCAACACCAATATAAAGCAGAATGAGGACTTCCATTCCCACAAATGCTTTTGAAATATAATATTGTATACAATCCTTCTGAGATGTTACTTCCACTGATAGTAAGATTTTACTGCTGAAGATGCTTAAGTGCAAAACTGTTTAATATTAGAATCACTTGTAGGAATAGCTACAGTATTAACAGTGCACGAGGCACACTGAAAACCAAATAATCTAGAATGAAAATACTTTTGCAAAATACTACAATTTGTTCCAGACCAAGGAGTAGACAAAATGCATTACCTGTAAGTTCACCATTTTACCACTTACAGGCAGAAATGCACAGTTTGTGTTTCAAATGATTGGAGTTCTGTTGATTCCATACCCTTTCTGAATAGTTTATATGTCTCCTCCTTTGTGAGTGCAGAGTACTAAATTTAATCCTTAATATAACAATGTAATTTTAAAAAAAGAAATATGCAATATTTGTCAATAAAATTTTAGTGAAATATGGTATTTAAAAAAGAGGCTTTATTCCAAATAACTCAGAACTCAACTATGGATTTTGAATTAAGGGGTATAATGTACAGGTTTTAATCCCAGAAGGATTTATGAGATTGTGAGCAACATTATAGATGAAATAAAATTAAATAGAATTTGATCTTCTTCTGTCTTGACATGATGACTTTAAAAAGGAAAAAGGCGTAAATTCTTGTGACAGTGCATAATGACTATCAATTTGAAAGTGTATGTACTATTTCTTATTTCAGTGTGTCTAGCTTTATTTTATATCATTACCTCTAGTTATATTTCTTCTTTTGCTTCTGTCTGCTTAAACAGATGTAATTACTCTCCTAAAACATTTGTATTGACTGAAATGACTTTATCATCTAATGAATCAGCAAAGCAGTAACCCAAATGCTTAACACAGAGGATCTTTAAATCAATGGGAATGTAATTAAATGGATGTTTAAGGGCTTCACTGAAGGGCTTGAATTCTCATATCTCAAATAGATGATTTTTTTTTTCATACCTGTCTGGACTGTGACTTACTCATATCATAGAAGGGGGAAGTTGAGAGAGTCGTAATTTTTTTTGTGTTACTGTTACAAAGCAAGCAAATTCTGTATCTGTATCCAATTTTGGATTTTTTTTTACTGCCAATGTTCACTGGTTGTTTTTTTATTGAGTTTAATTTTTAAAACTATCTGCTGTACTGTACTTGATGAACTGATCTGTCTGTTTCTTCATATCAGAGTCATACAGCTTAAGCTGGGCAGTTTATGAGCAACATCAGAAAACAGTTTCTGAGATCACAGTAGCTTCCTTTTTTTGTTTTACTTCATGTGTGTTTTGTTCTACGGTGTAGCAGAAAACCCTACTAATTTAGAGGGAACCCTGGGACTAAAACAAAAGTTTTGCTGTGAAATGGATTTTAGAGAATAGAGGGCCAATGTGAAAAGACCTGAGTGTGATGAAGAAATATGAGTGCCTAAAATGTGGTGTCCAGGGACATTTTAGAGGATGTAGGGTATCTGAGAGATCAATATGAAACTGACAGATTTATTAATCCTACACAAGATCCATACCTTTCTTCTTTAGCAAATGGCATCCAGATTTCACTTCCTCCTGATATTGGATTGACTTGCCTAATATGATTCCATATAAATCTTGTAGCAATAATTGTTTGTCCTTCAAAACACCAAGTTTCCTCTAGGACAATATTGACAATAGGATACCAGCCTTCATTTGAAACTCTCAAATTTGACACCTTTACTACATTTGTTCATATGTAAACTCAGTTATGGAAAAGGTCTTTGTAGGGCCTTGATGCTGTCTGTAAAATAACAACTGCCTTCAAATCATTATTGATGTATTAGAAAGAATAAAGCTGACACAAGAACCTGTTTAAACAATATAAATAAATTTGAGAAGCCTTTTCTATGGACTGAAAGTTCTGTGACAACTACTGCCACTCAATTAGCCCTTTGTTTTGACTTCAACCAAATGCCATGCTCAGAATGACCTTTAGTATCCCTGTTTGTTTAGATGTGGCTGTTTCCAGCCTTATGCTTACCTTTTTCCTCCTTCCTTGCGTTCTAATTTCTAGAAGAACTACTTTACACACTGTTGGCCTTGATTGCATGCTCATACCATTTTTTGTATTGTTTCATTACTTCTGAGCATAACTGCAAGCACTCTGCCTGCGAATTATGAGCTCTCTCCCATCTTCTATCGTGGGGTGAGCTCTGTGAGCAATGTGCAGTTGCAGATTTGTGCACTGAATGCCACGCACCTTCCATGAGTTGCATCTACTCGGTGTTTGTAAATAGCTCTGCTTCAGACACCAGATTTTAATCTCTCTGAGTGCTTTGACTTGATCTGAGCAAGGAATGCTTCACAGCACAAAAATACCATGGGGAGAAAAGCGTGTTAGGATATTTTCAAGGAAGACTACAGTTAGTAACCTTATTGTCATACCATGTGCTGGAATTTATTAATAAAACTTCAGCCAAGGACAAACACTCACTGTTCAGTGTTTACCATTACTTCAGATCAAAAGAAAAGGGAAAAGCCTGCTTTTCATATCTCTATGTTTGATAGAGAACAACATCCAATTAAAACTGACAGATGCCATGGATAGAGAGGTATCTCATATTCCACTTTTCTTTTTCCTATCTGCCTATTATCTGTTGATAGCTAGTCCAAGGAAGCACAAGGGGATCTCCTGAAGTGCCTGCTTGTGCCAGTTCAGCGATGAATGGTTAATCACTGAGGGAATGACAGGCCACAAAACAGTAATCATATAACTAGTGCCGATGCAGACTTCCAGTGCACAATCCACCATTATTTAGAGATTAGCTCAACGAGACAGAGGGAATATGCATCTGCAAAACTATCCTTCAGTAAAGGGGTGAGTGATCCAGTGAGAGCACATTGTGAATATTCATAACTTGGGCATGATGAACTGCATGAAGCTGCCAAATGATTTCAACAGCCCAGAGGGCTTTTAGAAAACAGTGAAGATTAGCTGCCCTTCCCTCTATTGTTATGAGGTGACTAGCTGGAAACAAGAGGCTCTTTGTTCTCTACACAATCCCATGAAGATGTTGACTTCCAAGGAAGCTGTTCCATGGAAAGCTGACTTTTTAAAACTTTCCATTAAATAGCATCAGGTCCATCTCCTACTTCAGGGTTGTTTTTGTTGGTTTGTTTGTCGGGTTTGGCTTTGTTTTTGTGTTATTTGCTTGTTTGTTTTGTGATTCATGAGCCACCTTCAGGTTGTGCAGAAGTGTTTATTTCTGTTTAGAATTAGGAAGAAAAAATTCCAAATGTGACTTAAGCGTAACTGATTTTATGTTGTCTCCTTAAGCCTGTATTTACATCAAGCAAGATTTGGGGACAGAAATTCATTGTTTCTGCATCATCTCATTGGATCATCATAAAAGAAACCGAGTCAAAATTAGGGCTTCTTGCAGGTGGAGAGAGAGCCCATCCAACCACCTCCAACACTTCTTTTGTCTGTCTCAACAGTGACATGCAGTAGTGGCATAATGCAACAGCAGTTATTGCAAACCTGGTACAGACTTGCTACTAAGCATAACTCCAAAGATATGTACATTTTAAATAGCACTTAAATGTGCTACCTAATTCTGGAACATTTGTGTTTGTACAATAAACATCTCCTGGGATCTTGCTGGTCATCCCAAACTCACAGAGATGGGCATAGCTCAGCCTAGGCTGAGCACAGAGAGGCACACACAGGGGAAAATAACACTGTCCTTTGCATGGCAATAGGCAATTTTTCCATTTTCTCTGATGTTCCTGTCTTGTTTCTATTACTTTGGTTATGAATAAGCTATGCTGATCTTTTTTACAATACAGCTCTCTTAAATCTCTGTTGACTTATGGGTGTGTACACAAAGAAATAGCACACAAGACTTATTAAGAAATTTTCTTTTGAGGATTCTGCGGGTTATAAAAATTAGATCTGCCACTGCAACAAACATTAACTATGTTAATGCCAAATTATTTTTGGAATGAAGGCTGTAATTATGTTACAGCCTAGTTAGGTAGGGCAGGAGTAAGTAGAAGTTAAAAATAAACATGTTGGATAGGCTTGAAGACAAGAAGATAGCAGGAAAAGGTGGGGAAAAGAGCCCAGGATGCAACACGGTGATTCCCAGTGAATTCTCTCTGCCTCAAATGGAAAAAAGGCAAGGATTCATCAGGGATCATTGAAAGAGCTTTACACTAGATGTGAAGGGGAAGAAGATAAAACCTGGTTCTCTGTAAATAAGCATGGGGGTGGCACAGCGGTGTTTGAGGGACAGTGTGCTAGTGAGGTGCCTGGCTCTGCTGCCTCGTGGAGGTAGGGGATGGAGATCCATGCAGCAGCATAGACACAAGGGTTATTTAAGAGTCAGAAACCAGGAATGCACCTGAGAGTGGTCCCTGAAGAATTAGGGCTTCTACACCTAAAAGGGTAGTAGGATCAATCATCCAGCTGAAGTGCATCTACATAAATGCACAGAGCATGGGCAACAGACAGGAGGAGTGGAAAGCTGTTGCAGAGCAGGAACACTATGACATGGTTGCCATCATGGAAACATAGTGGAATGGCTCACAAAATAGCAGTGCTGTAATAGATGGCTTTAAATGCTTCAGAAGGGACAAGCAAGGAAGATGTGGTGGGATAGCCCTGTCTTTTACAGTGTGTCTGTGCTGTCTGGAGCTTAATGATGGTGATGACAGGGTTGAGCGTGGGTAAGAGTCAGGGGGAATGATTGCAACACAGATACCCTGGTGGGAGTCTATTCTAGACCACTCAACTAGGATGAAGAGGAAGATTAAATATTCTGTAAGCAGCTGAGAGAAGTCTCACAATTTCTAGCCCTTATTTTCCTGGGGGATTTCAACTTAACAGATGTCTGCTGGAAATACAACACAGCAGAGAAGAAATAGTCCAGGAGGTTCCTGGGGTGTGTGTGAGACAGCTTTCTGACAGAGCTGGAAAAGAAGCCAACTAGGGAGGGTGCCGTCCTTGACCTGTTGCTTGTGAACAGAGGACTGGTGGGTAATGTGATGTGATGTGATGCCTCTTGGGCACAGTGGTCATGAAATGGTAGCTTTTTCAATTCTGATAGAAGTAAGGAGGGTAAGTAGCAGAATTTCCATACATCTTGGACTTCCTGGGAGCAGACTTGGGCCTGTTTAAGAGTCTGGTTGACAGAATCTCATCATGACAGATGGTCATCTACAAGAAGGGGCAGAAGGAAGATCCAGGGAACTACAGACCAGTCAGCCTGACCTTGGTGCCAGGGAAGGTCATGGAGGGAGGATTGTCTTGAGTGCCCATCACATGGCACATGCAGGACAACCATAGGATCAGACCTAGCCAGCATGGATTTAGGAAAGTTGGGTCCTGCTTGACCAACCACATCTCCTTCTATGACAAGGTCATATTGCCTGCTATGCTCAGTCACCTTATTTTTGAAGTTATGGAAAAATGAGCAGTGAGGATCTGTGGGCCAAGGCCCACTGGTGCTGTCCTAGACCAGCCTCATCTACTTTTCATGTGAGCTTAGTGAAGGCAATACTTCTAACAGCTCTCCTTGAGAGCTTAATATTTAAGTTATTAAGCAGCTACTGGAATGTTTTCCAAATGGGTTTGATCTGCCTGGCACATTTTCCTCTTCTGAGCTATTCTGCAACTTGGTTGTACCAGCACTTCTGCACTTCTGAAATCTCAGTTCAGTTTTATTTTCTGGCAGTTTCTTTAGTCACTCCTTTCAAGTTACTAATTAGTTTTCAGTTTACATCAATTTTTTTCGGAAATCATACTTTTTTGTTATATTGAAAATTAATTTTCCTTAGTCCTACTGCTGTACTAGTTTCTGTCATGAGTCAAAATCTTACTGGAGCTAGAACTTGTCACTTTTATTGTGACTACACACTTGTATTTCTATGTACCAATTTTTATGTGTGCCTATGGTTTCATTTTATTCTAGCAATTTTACACTTTGATTGGAGCAAAGTCAGGCTTGTCAGCTGTCTGGCTGCCCATGCTGCTCCCAGTCTGTCTGTGCTACTGGTGCCCCTGGCTTGCCAGCACCTGGTACCCATGTCTTGTTCAGCTGCTTGTGTTGAACTTGCTGCCTCTTGCTGCAAGATGCAGGTGCAGTGTGGTCAAAAGCAGAAGGGCAGTTTTGAGGGTATCTTTCATGTTTTGCATAAGCCCGTGCACCACAGGAAAGGGATATTGTGAATGTGGATCCACTGGCATGACAATAAATATATGACCTGGGATATTTAATACAGGTTTTTTAAGCCAACCTTTGACTTCAAGAATGATCTTTTCATGCACCCTAGTTTAAACTCGTGGAATACCTTGGTCTGAAATCCATTGCCTGAATCTAACTGTCCAGACTCTTGTACCTACAGCTCCAGACACAAGCAAATTTTCTGAGGACCTTGAGCTGCACCAGATTTCTTGGTGTCTTAGAATGCTAAATAAAATTTCACAAGACAACATTTTGCAGAACTGAACTGTGTTCTTTGCTCCCTCTACTCAAGTGTGTACCTCTGTATTCTAAGAAACTCACTCGACAAATTCAGTCTTGGCATACTTCTAAGGACACAGAATACAACTCAGGTTTTAAAATACAAGACAAAAAAGTTTTTCTCCTAAATATAATTTAGGCATTCACAGATGTGTATTTCATATAATACTAATCTCTTGTTCCAGAAAGAATCAGAGTGTGTTGGTGTGTTCAGCCATTTGTATTTCCCTTTGATTGCCTAAATATGCCACTTTAGCCTACACAACTTAGTAGGGATCTTGCTGGCTTCCAAAAAAACCCCTGGAAAACTGTGCTGAATATTAATTTCCTTTGTGCAGATAAGAACATACACCCTAATTTGGAATTTACATTTGTGAAAAAGAAAGCTGTATTTGGCAACAGAGTTGAAGGACTCCAATGTGAAAATGAAGCCAGGTTTTAATGACTGGAACTAGAGCTTTTGATAAAATACGTAATTAGAAGAAACTGTGAATCTCATTTTTAATGCAAATGCCAAGGACAACCCTTTGTCCTTTGGCATCAAACCTCTACCCTTAATATACAAAGGTATATAAGGATTTTGAAAGGATTGCCATAGACTATTATTAAGACCCTTAGGATATTAAGTGGGTAGAAGAAACCTCCCAGCAATGCCCTCATGCCCTGCATTAACCAATGAAAACCCTCAGTAACATTCCATTATTAGCTAAATACATACTCTCACCATCATTGACTGGAAACCTGTGAAGGAAAGCAATTACCACTGTGTTGGCAGTTTTTGTTTAAAGTGAGTAATTATCTATCCAGCCCTCTAAACAAATGTTTTTCACTGTATTTAAAGGTGCTTAATGAACATTTACTGACATATGTAAAATCCAACAACCATCAGAAAAATTCAGTAAAATTATTTGGTTCTGCTTGTATATTCATACAATCATGGAATGGTTCTGTTTGAGGGCCCCTTAGAGATCATCTACTTCCAACCCCTGCCCCATCCCAAAACTTTAATTTAAAATAGAATCTAATCTTTCTTTCATTAAGTGTAAGTTCTCAGAATATTTCTCATATTTTCCTGATATAAAAACCAAACATATAAACATGGACTAAAGGCAAGAGGAACACTGAGGATTCACATGCTCTTGGTAGGTATTTTAGAAATTTCTCTGTTAAAAAGGAGAGGTTACTTTGATGAGATAAAACACACCAGCTTTCAAAAAATTAAACTAAATATAACTTCATTTTTTTATGCTGAACGGAACTAAAGAAACACCAGATTTTAAGTTTGAATGCTTTTGCCTTTTTTGGTATATTTTGGCTATAGTGGGCTGGTCAAAACACAGAGCAGAAATCACACAAGTAAAAAAAAATAATGTTGTAAGAATACTGCCATATTTTGAACAAGTAAGCTTAAATGGGTTCGAATGAAACAACAATTTTTCTAATATTAGTTCAAGCCATATTTCCAAATTTATTAGTAAGTTGTTTAGCACAGTCTTCATTGTCACGATCATCATAATATTACTATATAAAATAGAATGTAGATTTATATCTAAGCCCCTTTTGTCATTGTAATTCAACTAACACAGAAGTTGTTAAAATGTAACTTTTCCTTATATTTTTTTAAATCAGGACTTGAATTTAGAAGCGTGTTTTAGTATCTTTAATGATACTGAATATTACCTTTGCCTATAGTACCAAAGAAGTTCCTAAGATTGCTTTTAAAGGACGCTGTTTGAATAAAGAACAAGAGAGACAAAGTCCTTTGTCTTTTTTCAAAATGCATAGGCTTTACCCCAAGTTATGGAAATCAGGCAAGGTTCCATTCTCAGGACACATGAAAAGAGTGTTATAACCCTATGCTCTCCATGCTCAGCAGGATAGAAACTTGATTAGCAACACTCTTCACAAGAAAAACTGATGTTAGAAGTGTGATTGCTTATTATGTGTTGAAATGGTTACTGTGAGAAGTCAGAAATTATTTCTATTGAAGAATATATTTGAGTTTTGCTTATTCATGTTTGCAAATAGATCATTGAATGGATTGAAACACTTCAAAAATATTCATTTCTCAAAAGTAATTTATTGCTCAAAAGTGCTTATCAACTTGTTAGGCGTCCTTTTTTTCTCACTTGAAATCTGTTGCTTTTCTGTGGTTAAACTTTCTTTGAAATTTGTATTTTACAAAAAGGCTATTGTATGGCTTTTCATAACTAACAGACTAGTATATCTACCCCTAAAACTGTAAATTAAATATTATGATGACATTTTCTGAGAGATATTCATAGTATTAAAGCTTGACTGCCTAAAATATCATCAAAGAGTATAAAGATTATGAAAATAAAATTTAAAATAATGTAATCACATTGTGTATTGCCCTGCATAGTGGCATACCCTGCAGTTTTGACAATGAGAGAGAAAGTTCACAAAAGACCTGATCTCTTTCTACCTTCCTTCCCCCAATCTTGCTTGGGAGTAATTTTAATATCAGCAGTTTTCTCTGATCCTGCATAACATTGAGGGAACATCTGCAATTAGGCTTAACACCATAAGGAATAGGCTTGGTCCCATATTGCATTTGATTCTGAAACACGTTGGGTGAGTTTGGTACTTCAGGAACTTAGCCAGAGTTTTGTAACCATTCCCTTGTAGGCTGGTCTACACTTGGAACAAGGACTCAATGCAAAATTTGCATGCTAAGTGCTGAAGCCAGAAGGTCACAAGAGACCTCTGTGTTAAAACAGATGAAACCTGTTTTTTCTGAGCCTTAATTTTGAGAAATGGATCTCATTCTTCATTTCCATTGTAACTGTCCTAGTTCAGCAGGTGGGACCAGTTTATCACTGTGTGGGGGTGACCGAAGCTGTGTATCCTACACCCTCTAGTCATTTCCCATGAACTGTTAACAATGGACCATTTGCAGCAGCTGCCCAGGGCACACCCAACTCCTCAGGCTGTGAGCTGGGTGTGAAAGACACCTGTGAGATAAGAGCTGTGATAACTCTCTCCCAGGGAGTCGTTAGCACCTCCATACCCAGCCTGAGGGGTCATGTCTGCTAATGGGCCATCAATGATTCCAAAATACCCCATGACTCACAGAGTCACATCACCCATTGTGGAACTCCCCGCCCTGGGGGAGGTACTGGATGCTCCCACCTGGACCTGAGGGTATATAATCTTGGGGTTTGAAGTCCTCAGGAAATCACTTGTCAGATCCAGAGGAGGATCAGAACCTTGACAGGAGGAGGCCACCACTTCAACCAGACTACAAGCGTCAGCTGCACCAACAGGTTTTTCACCTCCTTTTACTTTGGACTTGGGGGAACCATGTGGGGTTAAGCACAGGGGCTAACAAACCCCTTTGTGTTTGTGCCCCAAGGTGCTGGTTCATACTTTTGGGTTTTTGTGGGTTTAAACCAATTTTCTATTTGTGCCATTGCATTTATTGTAATGTTGTTATTAAATTGTAACTTTGACTTATAATATCTTTTGTGTTGGGTTCATTTTTCCTGCTGTTTTACCTTTAAAACAGCACAGTAACCTAGAAGTCTAACCTTTTGCATTCCAAATTCTTTTCTTATAGTCTATGTTTTTCACCAGAATGTGCTTTATATGAACGTGAAGTAGCTAGCTGTGGTAGCTTTTTCTAAATTTGCTAATTGACTTGTGTTTTTGTATTCCTGACCATGGACATGCTCCATATGACTGAGCTTGGAACTGCTGAGTCTATTTCGAATGCCTCCACATAGAAGCAGAACATTGCTATGCCCTCCAAATCACTAAAATTCCAAATCACTTAAATATATCTAGGTATTTTGAAAATGTTAAGGAACAGCAGGTAGGCAAATATGAAGTAGAGAGAGATGTTATGTCAATCGAGAGTGAATGATATTTTGAAATAAGACTGCATCTACTTAGAAAGTAATGGCTGATAAAACACGTAACTTGTAAAAATGTGTACCTACCAATTTTGTTACTTGAGATAAAACAATTTAAATCTTTAAAACATGACTATTTTACAAGGTAGAGTGGCTTTTGACAAATATATACAACTTATACTCAACGATATTTTAAATATTCCTGTATTGTTTAACAATAGCACTTTGCAATGTGAACTTTCCACTTCTCAAGTGGAATCAAATTACAATACAGACTTCACAACATCAGTTTTTCCCTCATTTGACATTTATAATGATTATTAACTTTGCTTTTGATTATATTCTTACAATGTAAGACTAACTGTAAAATATACACTTCTACTTTGTTATAACCAATTAAGTAATTGTGACTTGAATGCATGTAATTTAAATGTTTATATGAAGAAAATACAGGATGGAAAAATTGTGGATGAGGCTTGTTAAATTTTGAGAATATAATCCAGAACTGGAGCTCATTAGTGTATTTGCTCTGCTTATTTGCATGCAAAAATACAAGTGGTGGGAAAAACATTATGTAAATGAATTTAAAAAAAAATCCTGGCTGACCTATTAGAAATTGTAGATGTCAGTATTGTGCAGACCAGCAGCATTGCAAGAAAACAGTCCAGGACAGGCATATTTACAGCTCCCTGGAAGAGTGGTCAGGTTGGAAGGAGAACTAGTTGTAATGCTTTGTTTAAAAAAAGGGGGAAAAAAAATTTTCAACAGCACATTCATTTTAAGGACATCTTCCATTTGAAAACATTTCCCCAATTGTCCTTGTTTTTGTACTTTCATTTGATCAGAAATTAAGACAAAAATTTTGCACCAGAAGAAAACATGTCCATTTCTGAGAAAATGGAAATTCTGAGCTAGAAGTAATGGGTATGAGCAGTTAACTGTGTTTCCACGCAGCAATGAGAAGCAGTTCAAACCCCTGGTGAGCCTACCTGAGCTGCAGTGATACAATGGTGAATTTGCTGGGTAGTAGGAAACTTTCATTCTGTTAGACAGTCAGTCCTAGTGCATCCATTCACCATCAGAGGGAAGGAGTGCCATGTGTCATAGACATTGGCTCATGGTGCATGGAAGAACTGTATTTTCATAAGGTTTAATGTAATTTTTGCCATGGTGATTCGTTTCACTTTGTGAATGAAGTAGAACTGATGTTAGAAGATACCCAAGCTCAAAAATCCTGCACAGAATGACTTTCCATTTTATGTCCTCATAATTTTCTCTCTGGAACAATTTTCACTGTGCCACAGTGAAAGAAGGAATCTGCAGTACGAGTCTAGTTTGACTCTGTCCCTCCTTCCTTACTCTCTTTCCCATGTCTGAAAGCATCCATTGTTGGGGAGATATTGTGAGTTCACAGCCTTCCTGGAGGGGTTCCTATTCAAGATGAGCTGTGCAGGAGCCAGGAGAAAAATCAGCAGTGGCTCTGCTCTTTCTAAGCAGTCCCTTTTCTCTTTTGTTGCATCTGTTCTGAATGGTACTACACTGTGCACGTCTGCAAAATCCTAATCAAAACTTATTGTCCATGAAATTCACTTACAGAGTATTAGGTGCCCAACTGGGTGTGCAACTAGATTCTTTGCCTGCACATCCTCTGGAAAAAAAAGCCTGAGGTCTGAGGGAGATTTTGTTCAGCTTTGATGATTTCCATCAAAAAAACTCTGTCTCTTACAGTGGTGGATGATAGCAAGCTACCCTCCTTCACCATCAATCCTTTATTGTCTTGTGCTCCAGTTCCTGCCCAACTGCTGCAGCTGACATTCTGTAGCTCAGTAAATGCTGGGTGCCAGCTAGAAGACTGCATCTAGAATTGGTTTCTAATGGGGACCAGAGTCTTTGCTTTCCATTCCTCCTGTGAGGCATCTGCAAAGCATGATGAAAGATGAAAAAAAGGTGATGTGGACTTTTCCCAATTTATTTGACTATGACCCACAGAGCTCCCCGGAGCATTATTTGAATGTTGCATTTTGTCATCCAGACAAATCTTTCTTGTGCATGTCATTTGGTTGTCCATTGACTGTGTTGTGTTCCTTAATGGCTAGCCAGTGTGGTGCAGCAGGGTTAGGTTTCACTCTTGACATATGAAATTTAATCCTCAAGCATCCTCCTTAAAATCAATGTAGCAGTCAATGGAAGTAGAGGTAGGAACTGGAAAATCGAATAATTGCCTCTAACTAGAATGCTTAAAAATTTTCAAGCCTTGTCTAGGGTAAAGATGTGGAAGCTCTGACACCTCTGTGTCTTCTTTAGTGTTGGCAGTTACTTCAGAGTTTTTAGCATACTGTCCTTGAGGTCCCCTGTGTACCACAGTCTCAGGTGTTACGCCCCTTTTCATCAGTACTCACCTCAAACTGCAGCCTTTGGGGCTAGAAGCACTGTTATAGGGAACAGCACATGCAAATGATGGAGACGGGAAATACATTTTTAATTTTGATACTTATCCTCTGCTTTCTAACATGGTACTAATTTGCCAAAATATCATATCCAAATACATATAAATTATTCCCCGTTCCCCATAGTTCAGACCTAGTACTGTTGCTCTCTCTCTTCACAGAAAGTCTTCAGGTTTCACAGGTTTTCTTTTGTCCCAAGGGTAATATTGCTCAGGCTGGCAAGAGCAGAAGCACCTGTCAATTGGAAAGAATGACAAGAGGGAGGAAAGGCACATTCATTTAACAGAAATGCTAAATGAGGGAACAAAGAGATAGGGAGTGTGATGCATTTCATAAGGCTGTTTGGATCTTCTCAGAAGAAATGAGTGAACATGTAAGGAAAGATACACTGTGTAGTACCCTGAGAGGTGTTATAGAGTGGTGTGTACTGGAGAGATGCTCTCACAGCAAATCCTGCTTGATCCCTCCAAAGCCTTCCTGGTGACGGCATAGGCTCATCTGTGTCTGCTCTGGTCTGCCTGAGAGCATGCAGGCTGCGTTGTTGCTCTGATCAAATGTGAACATAAACAGAAGCATTCAACAACAGGAGGGTGAAAATGCATATCCAACACTGAAGACATATTGTCCTAGGGAATTATTACATTCATCTCTCAAAAAGGGAGTTAGTCTCATTTTAAAAATGCCTGTTGAAGAAGGACTGCTCAAGTCTGAATAAAGACAGATGATAAATCTGTGCGAAGGTTTGAACACATAAAAATATGTTGTAAGATTTGTGTTTGACTGGCTTCTCTTCAACTAACACCATGTTTCTAACATATTATTCACTGAGTGCCTCTCTCTCTCATTTTTTTAATGAGGTTCCTTTTCCATAACCTTGACTATGCAAAAGTGAAGTGCCCAATTTGAACAAATCATCAGTCTCCTAAGGTCCTTTTTAAATTGATAAAGATACCATTCTCTAAATTTTCCTTATTCTGACCTGTTTCACAGAGGGGTCTTGAATGGTTAGGCTGTAATAGATGCCAGATTTTCCAGTAATAAAACTGGATGAGAATGTTACTCTCATTTTGTTCAGGTATATATATCCCTCTTACAGTGTTATGCAGCATTGTCTCTGATGCATAAGGGTTTTGTTCTTTGTGATTTAGTGCTCTCTTGGACAGTTAGTTCATCTGCAAACATGAGATTTAGGATGATACTGCTGATTAGCTAGCCAAAATAATGAACTTTTTCCAAAGGAAAGAGAACATTTCACAAAAAGGACAGGTTCACACACATCACTACATTGCAGTTAATTTCTGTGTTTTCTTGGTTTGCCTGCCTGTTCACAGAATGGCAGAGGGACAGTATGGATGGAGCAGGAAAGCACCTCTGGAGGTTATCCAGTCTGCCCAGCCAGTTTAAAGCAGGATTAAAAAGAGCAGATTGTTTAATATCTTGTCCAGTGAGGTTCAGAGTTTATGAAAAAAGTACTATTTTCCTCAAGGCAATATACTTTACTGGAATGCCATTTGAGCTGACAGCAGCCAAGTTGCTTCCACCCACCCTTTTGACACAGGGAAATTATCGGGTTTCATCCATGCTAACTTATGTTGGGCAGGACCTTCATTTAACATTGTATTCAATGGTAGGGGCACACTTAAAATCTGGTTAATTAATATATCAGGCACTGAGTAGATCTTTGCCTATCAGCTGCAGCTCCCTGCTGTGTCGTGTTTTGATTTTGGAATGAATTTAGAGCTCATTTTATGAAAGCTATCAGAGCATTCAAACCAAAGTTAAATTTTATTTAAATAACATTTATAAAAACTTTCCAAAGCAGTATGAAAAACTAAGAAGTATATTTTATTCTTCCATCACTAGGGACAGTAATTAGGTTAATTACATATTGTATATAATATCAGTTATAACTTATGAAAGACTGATTTCTCTGTGTGTGCACATTCTCACACAATGAAATTTGATTTAACAATATTCACATCACAAGGGATTACTTATACCAATTTGGTTTTGAAAATTAGCTATTTTGCTTCAAAATAAGGTTACTAATAAAGTAAGGCTACTAATATTACAGCACTGTAATAATATGCTACATATTTATAAATCTTCCTTATTCATAGAGACTAATTAGAAACCACTTTACTGGTATCAGGCCCAAGATAGCCCAGATAATCCAGAAGGGCTACCATTTGGAGCTTTTCTTTTGTTTAAACTAATATTTGGGTTCAAATGTACATTGGTTTAATTTTGTTATGAAATATCAACAGGAATTTTAAGGACTTTGTACACCTTGCTGAAATCAGGTAGGTTTTCTTTTAACAGAAGGCATACTGAACTAACACATACTACAGGTGGCAATGGAGTGGCATAGCCAGAGGATTAGGCTTTCAAATCCAGCCCCACAACTGAGGAAGCAATCACAAATCGCTTTTGGGAGAAACTGGTTTTCATGTCTGCCTTCTGGAAGCTCCTCCTTCAGCAGTCCAGCTGATTTGAATGTACTGACTCATAACATCACAACCTGCTTCAAACAATCCCTGTCAAATTGTAAAACATTGTAAATATACCTGGAGATATAGAAGAAGTAGTACCTTCTCAGCATGACCCCTAAAACAGATTTGATCATTTATATTGGCGCCATTTAGTCAGTAGTGAATTAAGATGTATTTGTCATTTTCACACTATGATTGCTGTTTGTTCCTTATAAGGTCTCTTCAGTTGCTTCAAGGATTATTTTAGCAATCCATAGAAATAGTTATGTAGTTGATGAGTTGCCAAGAGAGACACAAACAGTAAACAAACCACCTTATTTATTTGAGGCAGTAAGAGTAGGGTGAATTCACCTAAAGAGATGTCTTGTATCTTGAAGAAGGAACCTTGCAGTGGTTATTTAACTTTTAGATGTCAAAAGTGAGCTGATATGAATCACAAACTCTAAAATATAAAATAGATAACCAGATACACTTAACATCAGAATATTCTTGCCAGTATTTAGTTTAATTCTTCATGCTAATTCAAATCAAATACTTGCATTATCCACCATTGGCACAGTCAATTATTTTATTTCTCCTCTTAGCACCCTTTTATGTATTTGAACAACATTGCTTGCCTCTTTGGTATGCTTCAATTTAAGTGACCCTTCAATCTTTCTTTATAAATCATGATTTTCCGACTTCTTCATTGCTGTCCTAAGGATTCTGCTCGGCTGGTCCATGACTTCCTTGAAGGACAATGCCTGAAACTAGAGACAGTTGAGTCCTTATTAGTGTTAATCAGAGAGAAGGGATTACTTCAATTGTTTTGCACACTGCATATATTTTATATAATCCAGTATAATGTTTACTTATTTCCTAAGTCTGTATATGAAAATTGAAAAATGTGAAGACTATGATGCTCCTGAAGCCATAGGAAAAGTGGTCTATTTTTTCTGAGACCCTTTACTTTTATACTATCAGGAGCTATCTAGCAGCTAATACAGGTATTAATGGATAAATATTAAAAAAAAGGAACCATGGATTTTTCCATTTCAGAAACAATTTTAGGGTTTAGATAGCTGAATATTACTTGAGAGTGGAGCCAAATATCTGTTGGGCTTTTTTCCCTTGTAGAGCAGGCAAGTCCTAAACATTAGCAATTCAAGCATCTCCACACTGTTCTGCTTGGTACCTTGAACTGTGACTTGGGCTTACTTCCCAAATGGAAGTGCGCTGCTGCCATGACTACTGCTGATGTTAGCTGCCAGGCAAGCTTTGCTTTAGTGACTCAGTTATAATGCCAGCAAAAATGATCAGAGTCCAAATGTGATGAAGCATTTACTTATAAAGTATTTAACTGGTTAATATGAAGTAAGTGTCAACATGAGCTCAACATGACCTGGCAATGTGCACTTACAGGCCAGAATAACTACTGTATCATGGTCTGCATGAAAAGTGCAGGGACCAGAAGGTTGAGGGATGTCACTCTGCCCCTTTACTCTTCTCTAGTGAGACCTCACATGGAGTACTGTGTTTTGGGACCCCAGTGTAAGGGGAGAGGAGGACCATGAAAATGGTTGGAGGGCTGAAACCCATCTCCTGTGAAGACAGTCTAAGAGAGTTTGTGCTATTTAGCCTGGAGAAGCAAAAGCTCTGGGGAGACATTACAGCAGCCTTCCAGTATCTGAAGAGAGATACAGAAAAGCTGGAGAAGGATTTTTTATAAGGGCATGTAGTGATATAACACTGATTAGGAAACTGAAAGAGGCTAAGTTTAGATTAGATAATAGGAAGAAGTTCTTTACTGTGAGGGTGGTGAAGCAATGGCACAGGTTACCCAGAGAAGTTGTGGCTGCCCCATCCCTGAAAGTGTTCAAGGCTAGGATGGATGAAGCCTTGAGCAACCTCGTCTAGTTGAACATGTCCTTGTCAATGGCAGGGGAATTGAAGCTAGATGATCTTTAAGATCCCTCCAACCAAAACTATTTTATTATTCTATGTTCTGTAATTCTGTGATTAAATGGTTTTATGGTTCCATGATCAAGACAGACAACCTTCAACCTTCCTGTGTTCTGTTGAGAGTATTTTTGACCTTCAAAGGACTAAGGAAGAATCAGTTGCAGAGTCCACTATTTACCCACTCTTGACAAACCTTAGATATTACATAGGTCAGTTCCATCTTTTCCTACAAATATCCAGGCTGGAACTACTGGAGCTGTGGTTGTAAGCACTTCCTGGCCAGTGAAGTTTGAAGTTGATGCTGTTGTAGCTACTGCTTCTTCCTGGACTCATGAGAGTAGACATAATGGCATGGAGTGTTCTTATTGACTAATGAAGTCTCCCAAGACTCCCTCTGTTGTCTGTGCACTCCAACAGAAAACAAAGTTGTCAAGTCCATATTTGGAGTTTTTAAAGTATTTTTATAAAGCCTGGTTACATACATTGGTTACTAAAAACCCCTCTGTTACAGATAGACAGACTGATCCCATCCCATTATTCTCTGCATACCCACCTGCCATTTAGTCATCAGTGATTTGACAAAACTAAGGCCAAATCTCTATTTTTAATTCTCTGGGTACATACAGATTAATATGATATTATGATTTATATTTGTACTTATACATTGTGAGAAAAATGTTTAAATGTTTACAGAAACCTATGTTGTATAAATAATGGACTATATCTTCAAAAATCTATAGATAACATAGAACTTTACAACTGTTAATTGCATAAGCTAAAGAAGAAAATAAATGGGTAAGTTTCACCGCTGTTTCCCAAAATTACCATTTTTTTTCCTGTGAGTTCTCTATCT
The DNA here is from genome assembly GCA_013396695.1 of Sakesphorus luctuosus. Classification (NCBI taxonomy): domain Eukaryota; kingdom Metazoa; phylum Chordata; class Aves; order Passeriformes; family Thamnophilidae; genus Sakesphorus; species Sakesphorus luctuosus. The sequence continues at coordinate 540,313 of VWZD01002608.1, forward strand.
GGTAACTAGATTCTAAGATGATTTCATTATAATTCAGAAATGACATTCTGCCCTTGAATATGATCAGCACAGATCTTCATGAGCTGTCACTGTACATTTGGTTGTCAGAGCTGTTTTTTAAACTACTACTCAGCCTAGGTTAATTCATTAACATTCAGCTTACTTTATGAATAGAATACTTAAAGTTAAAACTTGCTGCACATAGTTCCAGGAAGTTACTGGGATTATATTTAGTGGAAATCAATTCATGTTGCAGTAATTATAATTTAATGTGTCCTTTTCTCCTGAATTTATTTTCCTAAGCAAAATGAGTTCTAAAACTAGATGTTATTTTTTTATTTAGATAAATTATTTAAAATTGCCTTGAATTTAATTTGTGTTTGGAGCTCGCTGCATATCATTCATGTTCTAAGGCAACTTTTGCAAAACTTTGCTCTGATGATGTGCATTTAGCAGAGTTCCAGCTGGCAGCTGGACACTTTTGAACCCTCTGCAAGCTTCAACTGCAGTGGAACCTCACTGGTATAATGTTAGAGTAATGGAAGTGCAATGCATCCTTTTCCAACTCATTAACAGAGTTCAGAAGGTTTCAACAGAGAGCTCCTGTCAGCAAGAAAGTCTGAATTTGCTGTAATGCTCATTTTCTGAAGGCTGTGTCTCCTGATGACAAAATTATTTTTTTATGCATTAAAAAAAAAAAGTAACCCATGAGGGCAAGCATACCCATTTAAGGCATATGTTTTACACTTAGTGTAGGGAGACGAACTCTGCTGTGGACGTGTGCTAAGTCTGCATTCCAGGGGCTTTGGACTCATTGCCTAGACAACATAGAATCAGTCTGTCCATGGGTGTATACAATTGCTTATGTGCATTAGATTGAAGGAAGATTTCATCTGATCTTCTGTTTTTGAACTCAGAACTGATGGGAATCATCATGTATTTTTAATAAAGAATCATTTTATCATATGGTGTTAATGTGATAAATACAATGCCAGTTTAAAAAGAGGTCTGAGTATACTTTTTCTTCAATGGAATATGCGAGAGAGCAAATTCAAGTCTTACATTCAGACCTGCCATTCTTGAACAAATAAAAAAAGATTGTAAAACGCATGATACAAAAAATCCTTTTGTTTGCTTGCCAAGACAAGCAAAAGCCCTAGAAACTAACACCAGGTTATGAACATCAAGTATTAAAAACAGCAAGGAAAAGAAAGCTTTCTACACTAATGAATGGCAAAAGTTTTCTTTTTCATATACACTGATTCAGAAACCAGTCTAATTGCTTTCCTTCCTTCCCTTGGTTCTCATTGCAAAGACCCTGGAGGAGTCAGTACTCAGTCTTAAGCAGAAACCTCAAGTCAGGGCTCTCTTACAAGGTTTTGAAGGGCTCAGAATATGTTCTGATACTGGAGGGTGGAGGCTGGAAGGTCATTGGGAATGGCAGGCCAGCGGGAAAGCTGTTCTGTCTGGGTGCCTCTGAGTTTGTGCAGAGAGCCCTTAGGGCAGCTCAGACCTGAGGATGTTGCTGTTTTCAACTGACCTCCCTTTCCCTTTTCCTCTCTGCTGACAGGCTTGGACTGCAGTGCATCTTCTGGTGACATCGAGTGAGTTCTTGCCTTTCAAGTTTATGCACTGGGGCAAGGGAAAGAACATAAAACTTCTTACTCTCAGGTGTTGTGCTGTAATCTGGCTGAATGCCATGAAATGTGACTTACCATTCCTCCAGATAAATAGATACTGTTTCAAGGAGTAATATTTTTTGTCTCTTTGTGTTAGTTTCTTTTTTCTTTCTAAATTTCTAAAGTATCTTAAATTAATTTTCTTTTAGAATTATCTGGGAAATCCAAAACAGTAAAATTCAAAACTAGTTGCAAATTAGATAAACAAAATAAATGATGTTTCAGTATGTATGTATGGCCAGACTTCGCAAACGCAGATTTGGGAAGGGCTGTCCCCACATGGGTGTGCCCTTCCAGCCTGCGCAGTGGATGTTTTAAGTGAGGCACAGCGTGCGCAGAACTGGCCCCACCATTTAACTCCTGAGGTCCATTTGCCACGGCCGAACGAGCTTGGACGATGACAGTGAAGTCCTCAGGACTCGAACCTACAGCCCCCGGTATTGCCAGGAGGTCTCCCATTCAAGTACTAACTGGGGCTGACCCTGCTCGGCTTCTAAGACCTGACAGGATTGGATGTCAGGGTAGCATTTAACTGCCTATTGTTTCAGTCTAAAATAACACATTCCTGTTCAAGATATCCTTATAATTTTATCTTTTTCTTAAAGGAAGGTACTGAAGGAAAAGCAGGAGATCCCATTTCTTCTGTGAGTTGAAATACTGGTGTTTTTTTCAAAAGTCTTTTAGCTTTCAGGAATATGGTAGCCATGGCAAGTAATCTTCTCTTTTATCCTTCCATAGTTTCTGACTAATATATGTCCTGCAGTGGTGTCTTTGGTCTTGCCATCACAATTGCTGGTGACAGTCAGTTTTTAACAGCAGTACTTTATTAATATTTACCACAGATTAACATAAATGTAGATTTTGAATCATTTTGTACTTGAAAGGCCTTGAAGCAAAAGGGGGCCTTTTCTTTGGACTGCTTCTACCACTCATTTCCCCAGAAATCCTAATGATGTAAGATAAAATTTAAGTCTAAGATTTCTTGTGAAATCTTGGAGACGAATTACAGAGTCACAACCTGTCCTCTTTTTTTTCTCATGTGGCATCAGAAAAATGCTTGTTGCTTTCTGATGTAGGGTAGAATGTTGACATGAGGGTCAAAACACTGTAGGTAGGTATAACTGCAAAATTGAAAATATGAGGGAGGAAAGGCTGGTTGCACTGTAGTTGCATGCCCTCTAGCTGAGGAATTTGTCCATTTCATCTCATATTCACACCAGCTCCTCCTCTGGAGATCTAAATTTGCAACTTCCAGGTTGGTTTAACTCCCATGTTATCCTGGATTGTGTGTACAACACCTTTTGCTTGCTCTCTGCCACCTTATAGAGGCTAAATATTCTCTAAGACAATAAAAATAAAAGAGTAAGCACAACTTGGTTAGAGTACATTCCTGAGAAAAGAGAGACCTTCATTCTAAATTCTGCTCTGAATTAAAACATGGATTTGAGCCAAGATTTGTCACCTTCCAGGAAAGTGCTCAGGAAAGTGCTTTAATACTGAGCAATTTTCCTTCTCACTGCCTTAATGAATATTTAAATAGTCCATGCAAGACAGAACAAAATCAGTGGGAGAGATTGTGAACAAACCTCTCTAGAACATCTTACAATGTTGTAGCTAGGTCATTGTTGAGGAGACATGGCTTCAGATCCTCTCAGGAAACAGAAAAAATTGCATCTCTCTCTTATAATTTGAGTGAATATGTTTTTGTTTCCTTAGCCTGTTTGCCTCTCCTCTCCCTCGCTCTCTTGCTTCCTCCCTCCCAAGTGGTACCAAATAAAACATTTGGAATACAGGGAAAGAAGTAACTTTGGACATTTTAAGTATGAATTCTCTTGCCACTCCTACAGAGGAGAAGTTTTATCTTCATCCACATGAAGGAATGAAAGAAGCAGTGAATAGCTGATGGGGTTTCCTAAAGGGATATGTCAGTTCATGAAGCATTAGATTATACACAGAAATATGATTTTTGTAGCACCAGGACATAGCAATTGAGCTCATTTTTCCTAAAGGGCCTGCCCAGATGAAGCAGCTTGAGCTTCCCAGGCAGTTTAAGCTGAGTAAATCTGCACTGAGGTTGAACAATCTCATCCTCTTCTAGTCTTGCCATGATGTGGTTTGAATATATGACTCACAGGTGGTTTCATTTCTTCTGGTTTTCTTTTCTCTCTGGGTTTTTTTTTTCCTATGTGGATTTGCCAGTCTTGTCCACTCCATGGTTGCATAATTCTTAAAGCCTTTTGGCAGATTTGCTGTCTTAGACTGGCTTCAGTCAGACAGCTAAAAGGTGAGGTGAGGGGGGGAAGTAATTTTTAAGAAATGAATAGGTGCCAAGAATGGACAGTTGATGCTGGTAGAACTGCACAATGAGGCAGGGGCACAGTTACCTGTAGCCTCTGTGCATCTGTCTGTAAAGGTCTCCAAAAAAGACAGTACATCCCCCTGTTTGTGTTGTAACTATGTGGTTTGTTGTACAAACTAAAATTAGAGACTATTATCCTTTCCTAGCTACAAGTAATGGTATTTGTTTAACTGCAGCTGTTTTGCCCAAATATCTCTTATTAAAAATATGTGAAAATACTTTCTCCTGTTCCCCAGGATAAGCTAACCAACAGAAAGTTTGCTTTTCACACCCCTATTCACCATACTGGCTTCATTCAGACTTTCTCTTCATAAAAGGTAGGTCCTGCAGGGACACTTTTTAGAGTCAAATGTACTTTATAACTTTGCAAAATTAATGTGATTCACTACAATGCTTCCATCACGATTCGTAGTTTTTGTAGCCGATGTATTTTGGAAATATAACAGAATCTCTCTCCACATCATTTCATAACTTAATCAATGACAAATTGTGTTAGATATATAATATTGCTACTTCCTAAATTATTTAATATATTATTTTTGACCTTCATCCAACACTTTTTGTACTGAAACTTTAAAATCTATACATAAACAATAGCAACTGTTGCTATGGTGGTGTTCTTGCCTATAGAAGGACATTGTCAACCATAAAGTATATTTCTAACCTTCTCAGCTATTAAGGATGTAACACCTCCTCATTTTTTTTTTGTGATTGCTAATGTATTATGTCTCTTGATGGATATTGTTAATTTGATTTTTAGGGCTGGAGTTGTTCCAGAACTGATGAATCTATTTGCATAAAAATTCAGTCTTGTGCCTGTCATGGATGGGCTGTGTTCATTATTAAAATAATGAGTTCTGAAGGAATCACTCAGTGTTAAAGAATGTCTTCCTATACCCTTTCTGCCACGTTTATTTGTTATTTCTTTTGTGATGGCAGGAATAACAAGCTGAATGTTGGCTACAAATTCAGGATGAGTCTGTCTGTAAAACAGAACTCACAATCAGACTTCTACCTCCCTAGCACAGAGAATTGCCAATATTAGGACAGTCAAATCAGAGTCAATGTTTTGTTTTAAATATTGAGTTAACAAAACACTCTTTGAAACAGAATGTGATAAACATATTCCACAAATGTTAGCCTTAGGAAAAGAGTATTCCTGGATTTTACAAGCTCTTACTGTGTTCTTCTGAAGACATTAGTTTTCAGAAAAGAAACCCCAAGAGTCACAATTTGACTTACATTTTGACTTACATTTGACTTACATTTTTTTTCTTAATATGATGTGTCCTTTTTCAGTGCATTAGATAATCATCTAAACGATCAAAATACCTGCCATATTTTTGGACTTCATGTAGGAGACCATAAGGGATGAAAAGCAATGGGGAAAAAATCCTGAACAGAAGGGGTTTACTAGTTGCTAAAGCTTGGGGCCAGATTGAACTGTTAGGCATATGAGCATAAATCTGGAGTTATGCTCTCAAGAGCAATCAGATTACTCCAGACTTATGTTGGATACCTGAGAAAAGCATCTGGCCAGGGATTTTTTCTGTAAATACACTGTTGTAATTAGCACTGTCAGTAAAAACACATATTGGAAAAAAAAATGTCGGACCATCCAGGCCTTGATGAATACCTTAAACAACCGTAAATCTTTTTATCAAGCATTCTTTATTTTGAATTAAACAGGAAAGAGATGCATGGCAGACTCAGTCTGCATTTAATTTCTTTTAGGCAGTATCATAAATACTGTTACATTAATTTGAAATAATGCCTACTGTTGAATTAGAACCTTTCACTCTCCTTTCCCTATCAAGGTATTTCCTATTACCTGTACAAAAAAGGTGGAACAGCAGTTGTATGAAGATTGGCATACAGAGAGATGTACTTTTTGTATAGCAAACGATTTTATATGAATACTTTTTACTGGACTTGTCCAGTAATATGTCTGCAGCATCATGTCTGAAATTATTTTTTAATTCATAAAAATAAATTATTTAATCCATTTATAACACTTGCTATATTTTCAGGTCATATATGATTATTTACATTGCACCATTATAGTGAACATCCCCACTGCTAGTTTTTCGTAACAGCTGACTCTTATTTGCACAGAACGTGTTTCCTCAACTTGACAAATGTTTCCATGGTCTCTTTATTATCTCTTTCTTTAACATTAGAATTTGTGTTCAGTTTTAGGAATTAAACACAGTCTTGCTGTCACTTTCCTCTTAGTATGAACATTCTGTTCCCTGAAAATCTCAGCTCTGTCAAAGGCTTGGCATTTTTTTTTTTTTAGGCTAGCCTTCGTTTACTTTTTCACTATTGTAACTCGATTTTCATAATGGCATGCCTTCTTATTGTTTTCAAAGTCTTATTAGCAAACAATGACGTTCTGATCAGCCATGATATATTTTTTTTCTTGATACACAGAAGAGGGGGAAAGATATCTTTTTTCCTAGACTTCCTCATCTAGAAAAACAATTTTTTAAAAAATACATCTTTCATGGGAAATATTCCCACACTATAGAAATTGCCTTGGGGAAACAGATGACTCATAAAAAATTCAGAACAAAATATTTCATTGTAAATTTTCTAGTGTATGTTGTATGCTTTTTGTGTCTCTGAAAAGGGTCAGTTTACGGTCCTTGAAGGTCTGATTCGGGTGAATGATCATAAAGTGGATCTTTAGAAGGTAAATTACCAGCTTAGGAACCTTGGGAATATTCTCAGGGAAACTACTTTGCCTTCTTGAGAGCTGCTGAAGAAGTCATGGGAGGATGCAGAAGGAAAAAGGCTTCATTTCGAATGTGTAGCAGAATAATATTTAAGAAAAGGCTAAAATGTTGATTCATATCTGAAATAAAAGAGTAGATAAAAAGAGAAATTATTAAGAAAGGGTCCTAATGTTTAACTTTGGAAAGGGACCTGGAGCCAGCAGTGAGAGTATCTTCACTAGAGCAGAATTATAGGAAGCCAAGCTGGAATGTAACCAGGTGCAGAAGAGGATGCTAATGCATTTGTTGTAGGTAATACATCCCATGATTTTAGAGACTGAGGGGATATATGGAGTGGAATCAGTGTTTAAGAAAGCAGTTAGAAAGCAGTACAGAAAACTAGTGAATTTTCTGAAAGAGAAAAAGGAAATGCAGGACAGTGAGAGACTGAGAAGAAAGGTGACAAAGGGCAATAAAGGAAAGAAATCAAACTCATGACTGTGGCAGAAGAGATGGTTAAATATCTAGTACAGAGCTGAACACTACTTATAATTGTAGAGCCCTGCCAGGGCATGTCTGAAACATATGGTGTTCCCAGCTACTCAAGTTTAAGGAGCAGCATCTTAGGTATGGCAGTTTACACTAAGAAGATCAGCTCTTAGGTTTATCGTTATCATCATGACAGTGGTTTCTAAGAGTCAGTGTTTCTTTGAAAGATATAATCAATCACAGAGGGATTAGCTCTGACAGAAGTCAGTTTGACAGTGGTACTCAAGAGAATATGATAGTCAGAAGGGACACAATGACAACAGATAGAGAAAGATTATTCCTTTTGCAAAGCATTAGATAAACACACTCATTGGCTCATAGAATGAAGCAGGAAGTCTTCAAAGTCTTGGATGTAAAAACTATGCATATTATATGTCATTGCTGTACTGTGCAAACCCTGAATTTTTAGTAGTCTGTTCTCAACATGATGAATTAATGATTGGCAGAGAAACAAGGAACACAGACAAATAATTTAGATAATTAAAGGATCAACACAATTTGGCTTTGTTGAGGCAAACAAATAATTTAATATTTGAAGGGGAAAAGGATGATGAAAAATTAGGACAAACTCAAAGATTAACTTGGAACAAAACATGGGATTTTTTTCCTTGTTCTTTTCTCTCTTCAACTTGTAAGTCAACTAAAGGAGACTTCAAAATTTATTTAATTTACCTTGTTTTTCTAAGACAAATCAAGGATGTTATATAAGTAAAAGTTTTTTAATGGGGGGTTGTTTTATGTAAAAATGATTTTTCTATATAAATGATGAGCGAATTGTAGCTTATATGCTGTGTACCAGGAAATGCAATTGGAATTTCTTATACATATAATAATTGCACTTAAAAAAAGTCAGTCTCAAGTTGCCTCAAGAAGGAATAATGGTTGACTATAATGCAAAACAGATGTGCATCAAAGTTAGTTTTTGGTGAGGGGACTGTAGATGACATTGCAGTTTAAAAGCTATATGATTACCTTGAACTCTGTTTTCAGATGGTTTGGAATTGGTAGCAAAGAGTCATGTAGTAGATGTTCACGTATGAGTTGATGAGAAGCTCACTATAGATGCATTGCCCTTTCAGCAGCAATGTGTCCTGCACAAGTCATGCCCTCAAGGTTCTCTCGTTGAAGAACACTGTAGTGTTTTGTGCTATTATCCTTTAGTTCCTTCTTAATGCCTGTCATGGGAAAATGGCACTGTTGAGTCATTAATATTTCTAATATTTCTGTAGGGAGAGCTGTTTTCCTATACTTCCTTAAACCATTCGTTTGTACCTTAGCAAAACATACAGTTCTGCTTTCATTTCTGTGCTGTCAAGTTTTCTAGCCAAACCAAATACTTTCTAATTTTAACCTCTCTGTGCCTTGCAATGGGCTTATTCTATGAATTGAATGTCTCAGCTGCAGCATGTTGGGAAGGCCTGTGGCCCATATATTATGGACCACCTGTTGTCCTTAGAGTCTGTCTTGAAAAAAACCAAAACTTAGTTTTGCTCTGAGCAAAAGATGAGATGCCTCTGACAGCATTCATGGCTCACCAGCACAGTCTCAGATGAGAGTCTGACCCCTGCCACCAGGTGTGCTGTGGAAACAAAGACAACATAAGTGTCCCACAAGAAGCCGGCAACCATGTATGTAACTAATAACCCAAGTAGCAGAGGGTGATATTCAGGGAAAAGACATTCAGAAGCTGCAGTCATCTATACAAGATGAACAAAGCACTCTCTATGGGTGGTGCTGGATGGTGACTTGGTTCTCAGGAAGATACCAGAGCAAATAATACATAAAAAACAGATAGTAACACTGGTCTCAGCTGTAGATTTAACAGTGATTATGAAATCTGGTTTTGTTCCTGATAGGTATTTATGTGCCCAGAAATGTTAATTCTTTTTGTACATTCTCCCTTAATTGCTATTAATAGTAAACTCTTTTTCTTTTGGCTTAGGAAGAATGAAGCTCTTCCTGAAACTGTGTTGACTTGCTCACTATGTTACAGTGGGTTTTTGGAGGTTTTCTTTATAACACAATGCAGAACAATTTGAATGTGAATCTGATTTTTTCCAAATTTGGGAGTATTTGGATCTCAGTTCTGCATAACTAGTTAGTGAAACATGGAATGACAGGAAGTTACTAAAATCAGACTTGTTTTTGTTCTAAAGCTGTCACAGATCAAATTACAAACTATGAGTGGGAAGGAGGAAAGAGGGAAAAGAAAAACAGAATTAGGATATTAGAATTCTGAAGAAAGTGGAATGTTTCTGATAGAGAAAGTGAAGGAAGTCTAGAGACAAGCTAATGGGGAAAAAAAGAAAATATGATTATTAGGTGATAGTTTCTTTCTCACTATATGCTTTAGTTGATAAAAAAAAAAGACTTACAGATAGAGGCTGTTAAGAAGAACAGTAATAGTGACCATTAAAAATTGATTTCTCAGATATGAAGAGCAGCTTTGGTCCAAAAATCAAATTGAAAATTAAATTATAAAAAGCGGTAATATAACAAGATATTTGCCAGTATGATCAGAGGAGACAGCAGATAACAGAAAATTAGTTTTTTAGAAAGTGACAATAGTATATAGAAAAACACTTTAAAAAGTCACTATTTTTTTTGCCTGCAGGGAATAAAACCATCTTTTAAGAAAACTGTCAAATTTTCTGGCATAAGAATTAAATAATGGCTAGATAACAAAGAGCTTGCATAAAGACTTATTTAAATTCCTGCTGCATAGAAAAAAAGCTTAAATATATTACTGTCATCCACCGAGCTAAAAATTTTTTTTTCTCTAATTTCTTTCAAAGTGCCTGAAATTACCAGCATTTAGTGTTTTTATCATAACTTTTCTTTAAAATACCTAGAAACCAATACTCATGAGATGACAGGAGCACTCTGGGACAGAGCCAAGGATGGGATTGAGTGTAGGTCTGGTGAAGGCATGGTGAAGGTCATGACTAAAGCAGGCTGAAGCCATGTGACTGGGATGAACCACCTCCTGACATGAAACAGTAGATCTGAAGAGTTGTCCCATCTTGCTGTAGCCACAGGATTTGTCTCTTTTTCCTTTGCCTCACAGCAGCTGCACCACCAGCATGGTGTTGGGCCTACATCTAGAGACTGGACAATCGGGTTGTAAAAAGAGGGGCAAAAAAGGCTCTTTCAGTTTCTACCACTGTAAATCTGCCCATGACACCACAGCCAGGTGAGATTCAGACACCTGAAGTTCAGCATCTACATGGATGTTATAAGTCTAAGGTCCTTTTCAAGTCAGTGGCGGTCCAGGCAACAAGAAGCAGAATATGTGCCTAGGCTTCATTGGCTACACTGAGGTGTCACTGTATAGACATTAGCCTGAACACAGGGCTTTCTAGGCCTGTTTCGGATGCTTTGTGTAACTCTCCCTCAGTGTGTCAACCTGTTCAAGTAAGTTTAATGCATGTAAGGAAAGCAGACGCCTCTTAAAAGCATATGGTAGTTTTTTTATTTGTTGGAAGTGTGCATTGGATAGTCAGGACTAACGAGTTCCTATGGTGAATATTACTATGCTTTTCATCTCCACTGAGCTAACAATGAGTTTTTGCTGAACAGAAATTGTAAGTCAGGAAGGGGAGAGTGAGCCTCGGCTGTACCCTGAATGCCCTGATCCATGTTGCCTCTGAGCTGTCATCTGATTCCCAGCTGTTTCACTACAGTTTCTGTATGTTTTCTGATCACATTTTTTTTGCTTGAGCTGTGCTCTGTGCACACACTCACAGTTCTCCCTTACAACTTAGCAATGTCCTCAGAATTCTGAGCTGCTCTTATGCAGTGGGGCTGTGTCAAAACTAGACTGGAGGAGAAGGTAGATGACAGCTGAGGAGATAGGAAGGAGGAAGGAAACACCTACATGACCAAGGACCATGGCACTGGTCCTATGGGGAATTGCACGCTCTTGAGCAGAAGTTGAATTCCAGTCAGGACACTGAACATGGTTTTAGACGTCAGACAATAAGTCCTACACAAGGTAGATATAAATACCTAGCACCTGTATACACCTACATGTGGATGCTTAAATGTAGGGATGCGAATCTTGAACTAAATTATGCCCTAGATGCTTAGCTGAAAACAGCCACCCAGATGCTCAATAGCATAATTTGAGATGTTTTGAGATGTACTCCAGAACCATTAGCTCAAGCCAAATGCACCACTTCTTGTATGTTACATTTAGACACTGCTTTACTTAATGTGTGTCAGACTCTGCCTATTTAACTTATTCTGGACATGCTGGCTATTCATATATCAAACTAGCATTTCCACAGGCTTTCTAGGATAATGTGGAGTCATTCTAATCTAGGTAAAGTAAGATGATTTGCTTTCTCTTTCTGACTCTAGCAGCTGCTGTCTTCCATAGCTGTCTTTGGGACTGTTACTAGTCAAACTACGTATGTGTGTGTGTGTGTGTGTGTGTGTGTGTGTATATATATATATATATATATTTTATATGTTTTAAAATGCTTTCTTAGTATAAGACTACTATTTATGATTCTGGCAGCTAGCACTAAAAGTCCATGCCTAGTAAAGTGCTAGGTACAATGGATGTTGCAAATGCACAAGAGAGATGTGGCAATTCTGTTTTTATACCAAGTACAAAAAGTGGCTTTGGATTAGAAAACTAGATGAATACTGTAGGTACAATTATGAATAAAAGAATATTCACAGGAAACATCTTACACTCAATGCAACTTCCTACTGAGTTAGGAGGAAACTGATAACCAGTTTTAAACTTGACTAATTTTAATTATGTTTATTGTATAAGGGCTGATTTATTTCCAAATAAAACATAAATGTAAAGGTAACTCTCTGTGTTTGCTAACCTGAGGACCTGTGGTGAGCCTTTTAACTGTTTTGTGAAGATTGCAGGGATACTTAATGAACCACCATGACATAGCTATATTTCTTGAAACTGGGTGGACAACAGTAAGTCCTGAAGTCAAAGGACAGAGTTTCTTGTGCTTACAAAAACGTAAAAACCAATTCAGAGCCCTGGCATTAGTTCCACTGACTGCTAACAAGAAGTAAATGGAACTTTACACTGTCAGATAAGGTACAATATGAAAAAAATATAACACTAACTAAACCTGGAGTATTTACAAATTGCTCAGGAAGATTTAGCAGTGCAAGAACCAGCTTCCTGAAAAGCTCTTGTTAGTTTTGTTCCTTTCCAGTCTTTACTTTCATATGCACAGGGAACAAGGGTGAGGGGCTGTTTGTCTGTAAATGATGCTTTCACAGAATTGTGTGCTCCTGCTTGTACTGAGTCTAGCAGAGAGATGTGCCCTGAGTGTAGAGTCCATCTGGGGATTTTGGGGTTTGGTGTCAGTCTGAGCAGGTACTTCATTAGTTTTCAGTAGTGCTTGCCTGGTATTGTCTAGTGTATTATACTAGCCATGGTATTGTCTGTGACTTGTTTTCTTTCTCCTCACTGCAGCACTGTCTGTGTACTCAGGTTCCAGGGCATGGAGCCTGTCCTTCAAGATACTTGTTTGTAAAATGTGCTTCCGCCCACACTTGTCATGCATGGCAGAACACTATTTACAGTGTTTCCCCCTCACTTATTTGTGAGCCTGATTATATTAAAGAGCTAATGAATAACTAGTAATGAAGTAACTTGTCACAACAAAGGAAGTATTTGGGGATATCTGTCTTTTTAATTTCCAGGAAATAAAAATATTTGATTGGAGGTACAGTGTGGGGCAGTATAATTCTAATAAAATACCTTTAGCTTGCTGGGAAGGTGGGAGAGGGCATTTCTTTATTTTGTGTTGATCCACCAGAAACATTTACATTTCAGAGACATCTGAAAAGAAATCAAGCCATTCTAAGCCAGTGTGTAGCCTTTTACAGATCTATGCAGAGGAGATTTTTAAAGAAGCCAAGAAGAATGTCAGAAAAAAAGAGGATGTTTCTTATCACAAAGGCGAGTCAGAAGTTGGCTATCACAGTCAAGCTATGAAGCAAAATTCTTCTACGTGGATGATTTGTAAGCTCCATGTTGCAGAAGAGTAGCTAAAATCTGCAAAGATGGAGGTAAGTGATGGCAAAAGTGCAGCTTCACAGCTAAGTTGTAGACCTGCAATATTATTCTCCCCTGCCCACTTCCCCTGAAGCTCCTGACCCACTGAAATGGAAGACAAGGACATTGCCACATATTCCCCATTGCTGGAATAGACAATTGTCTGACACCAGAGCCATGAAATGTGAATGGAAGGCCACTCTTAAAGAAATGAAAGAAACACTATGAAACTTTCTGCCACAGATTCACATCCTGTCCCATCCTCCTTTTATATCCGTTTCCCCATCCCTATGACATTATCCCAGAGAAGAACCATTTACAGACACAGAACTGATTTCTGGTGACTTACAATTATTATGGGTGTTGGTGACAGAAGAAATTTTGGACTTGTAACAGGGACACAATTCTAGTATGATGCTGAAGTATATAACATGAAAGGGAGGGCTTTAAGAATTTGGAGGAATATTTGAACAAAAATGTCCTTGGATTTTTCTTTGTGAGAAGTCTTATAAGTTATTGTCATTTGTGACCAGGTCAGAGCAAATTCATTTATTTCTCTGTGAGAAAGAGTAGCATAAAAAGAATGTCATGGGTGGATGTTAGAAGTTGGTACTGCTCTGGAAAAACCCATTAAAAAAAAAAATCACAGCCTGTCACTGGGAGTCCTACATAGTATGGAATGCAAAGTAATATGATTTATTTTATGAGTATTGATAACATTATGTATATTATGTGCGAACCTTTCCTATGGCTTGTGATATTTTCATAGGAATCAGTATTAAAATTTGTGATATATTTTTATTTTCAAAGAGCTTTCTTGGAACATTTCAAATAACATGGAATGAGAGGTAAACTAGCTGGACATCCTTCAAATATGTTTCTTGAAAAGTCTTGTTGAGTTTTATCAGCAGTTTTAGACTTAATACTGTTATTGTTCTCTTATATGCCTATGAAAATATTTTTCAGGCAACGGTTGAGCAGAGAGGAACAGAATCAATATAACTTTAATAATAGTAATTCCTTAGAACTGGTATACTTAGGTTAATACAGTGGTCTATATTGTTGTTATTTTTTGATGTGGGTAATATAAACTATGTTCTCTCTTTCTAAATGTGTAATAACTGGTAAAGCAGATAGATTATTATGGAAAAAATTAGCAGGTGTTTGCCGCAGTCTTGATCTTCGGGAGGAGGATCAGACCGGCGACGGGGGTTCTTGACAGCTTGCTGAGCTCAGGTGGACCGTAGCTGCAAAGGCTTCAGGTTAAGTTTACCTGCCTCGCGGCCCGCAAAGAAGACACCGAGACGAAGTTAACACCTTAGAACCCAGAACCGATCCGTTTATTAACAAAGTGGAGGGCTTTTTATGCCCTCGGGAAGAGAACTAGCTAGAAACTGGGAGGAGATTAGGCGGAGCATGCAAAGCCGCCACAAACTATAGGGTGAGAACTTCTATGGGTGGTAACTTAGAAGGGGTAAGCAGGGACTAACGGGATTGGACAGCTCCCCAGGGAGAACTGACCAATGGTAGCTGTAGCCACACTGACAGGCTGCGCCTGCCAGTGCTATCGGCACTATAGAAACGGGGGTGAACAGGGGTGATAGAACTTTTAATTTCAACTTTTAATAAAGAACAGGAGTAACTGCAGGCAAAGTCCTTGATATTAGGTCACAGTCCGGCTTGAGGATTGTTCTTCTGAACCTTCCATATGTCGAAGTTTGTCACCTTGTCTCTCTCACTCTTCCGTTCGTCCATACTCGTGTAGGTGCCATCTCCAACAGGTGTTAATCTAAGCTACGTCAAAAAATATTGTTACCGATGTGTAAAGGTCAATGCAGAAAATCAGATGTAAACTTCAATGGAGAAATTTCGAAAACTTCAGCATTAGACAAATTTGAATTCTGCCATCCTTATGCATTTGAAGTTCTGTTGATCTTGTGAAAAGTCACAAATAAAATGTAAAATATAGATCTGTGGTGTATTGTAAAGTACAGGCCATGAAGTGAAGTTGACCAGTTTAGTGTCAAACAACACCCAGTATGCTGGTTGATAAAACTAGATCTAGGAATTAATCTGTTTAGAATACTGTAATTCTAGGAGAGCATTCAGAACTAAATTTTTGAAAACAGTGCATATAGTCATACTTCAAAGATGAGTTATTTTTATCTAACACTTTCAACTACATATATCTTCTTATTGAAAATGGTTCCTTCATCTAAGCATTGTCAAGGCATTAAATAGTCACAATGAATTAAACTTGACTGTTGTGAAGTTTTCAGGCTCTGCATTGATTACATGGGGCTGGATGCTTGAAAAGTGCTCATAATGCTTATGTAAAGCAAAGAATATTTCTTTGTTTCTGACAGATGTATTACATCTAAATATGCTGTTAAATGGTACCCTAATTATTTAAGTAGCTGATGTGGCAGAGATGGTATGGGCTTTAAGGGCAGGCTGGGAAGTCATTAGGAGTAGAAAAAGAATCCATCTACAACGTACACATACAGTGTACCAGGTGAAAAATAAATTGAGTATATTTAGACTGTATTTTGAATATAATTTTAACCTTTAATAAATCACTCCATTACTAGTTTCTCTTCCTTCATATTTGGAGTAGCATTAGGTGGCAATTATTGAGGATAGCTATTAGCCTCAGTCTTTCTTTTACCAGTGAACTTGATGGAGTGTTTTTGTTAAAAGAGGAATACTGTTTATTCAGAAAATTGCAGTATATCGTAAACCTGCTCTTTAGAAAGATTTAATATTCTTGAATTTATTTGGTGCACAGGGAGGTCAAACAATAATACAGGTAAGTTGAAATTCTTGCTGCCTGCCTGAGTTGTTTGCAAGTAGGAAATTTGTTTTTCCTTAGGAGATATTATGCTCATGTTGTTTCACTGGCAACAGAACTGCACTGTACTACTGTATATATGTAAAGACTTTAAGATTTTGCTCCTACAATAAAGTTCTCTTACAGTCATGCTTAATTTTATCTGCATGTTGCATTCATTATTGTTCAAAGTATAAACTTCTGTCAAACTCGATTGGCTTGAGAGAAGATTAGTTTGTAACCCTTTAATGGAATTCATTTCACTCAGATGAGTTGCTCACAAACTTCTAAGTTTAAACAGAAACTTAATTGGTTTATAATCAGCTGTGCTTTTTAACTGCCTTGCAGAATTGACTGGGAATTGTTCTTTTGACTAAGCATTAACAATATTACCTTGGAAAGCAGCTGCCTTGTTGATGCGGAGGGTGCCCTTGGTCCGTCTGCTGCTGTGGGATACAGCTTGGTGGCTGCACTGGGAGCTGCAGGGCACAGAGGAGCAGAGAGCTTGTAACCTCAGGACAGCAGGTGGCACTTCTTGCTGTGGTACCGTTCCCTGAAATAACCTGTTCATTCCTGCAAGCTTTCATTTTGCTTTTCATTTTTATAGTCTAACCATGGAGATTTCAAGGCTAAGTCTGCACAGCTTAGGTATAGTTCAAGGCTTTGTGTTACATTAGAGAGAAAGCCAAGGGACAGCTGCAATTCAGCTTTCTTTGCCTCTGAGGGTAGGATTAATACAGTTACTACTTTTTTGTTCTATAATATTCATGGAAAAGTGAGCCTGTTTTGTCTTTCTGAACTATGTACTTGTCCTAAAGGTAAGGACTGCAGATTTTTCAACGTCTGTCTCCTTTGAGCATACAAACTCCATGTAGCTGGTCAAAAAAAGGAAAGACTTTAAAGACTTTTTTTTTTTAACAATAGTAGTACATTTGAGGGTTATTGTTTATGTAACTTTTTACTTAGTCTTTCAGCTTTTCACCACAGCTAAAATACTGAGAAAAGTACTTAAAAAGTCTTATAAAAGTGAAATCTGAATTTCTCTTGAAATTGCTTCTTTAATCTGCTGAGAACCAAGACAGTAAATAATGTGGAATTAAATTCATAAAAATTGAAAACAATTTCTTTTTACCCTAGTTTGATTTTTCTCAATTAATTATTTTATAGCATCTTATTTGATGAGGAATGCAAGGGTGATAGGAATTCACATTTAGAATTCAGGTTTGGTTTAAAACAAGTAAAATTTTTTTTCACTCTTTTTTTTATGAAACCAGAAGGGAATGACTGAATAACAATGGAGAAAATTTCTTTTCTAGGTATACGAATTGCATCTGACAAGTAAGAAGACGACAGCCTACTGATCCTCTCAAGCTGAAACTTTGGTCTGTCTATTATTTATGATAGAATAAGAACGAAATATTGCAGCATTAGGACAGAGGAAAGAAAACAGTAATAGAATAGCAACAGTATGGGAGGCCAACAGAATCTGCTGGGTAGGAATGGCAGGATAACACTTTTTGTAGTGTTTTTAAAACTCAAAAGCTACAATTCTGACACACACCTAGTTTTAGTTCTAGATTCTAGCTTCACTTAACTCTTCTCTGGGCGAATGCTTCTTCTGCCCAAACATGCACATGAGGAACTGTGTCTGCTCTCGTGGCACTTCAGTGAAAACTGGTGGGTTTCTAAACAGAACTGATGATCACACCAGTGTCTTTCCAGCTATTTGTCTCATCTGTAGGACAGCCCAGGAGGCCACGGATTCTCAAAACCCAACCGTTTTCTATGAGTTACCCTTAGTATGAAAAGCCCAGCTTACTATAAAATTGCCCAGCTGGCCAGCACTACTTCAGTGTGTATTTGGCCAACATTGGGCCCTTCTCCAAAATCAGTGGAAATTGAAACAGTAAGATTTGTCCTAAAAGATGATTTAAAAATTGATAAAAATCCAGTCTTTGTAAAGGGATAAAGGTAGAAATTGCATTAATATCGTTGTGCCTCTACAATAGTCAAGTAATTTAATCCTGATTTTGCATTATTTTAAATCTTGGAATAAAGACAATTAAATTCATAATGAAGTTTAAGTCAGAATAAGTTACTGTTTGAGGTTGTTCTTTAACTTTCTAGGCTATTCAAAGTCACAAACTGATCTTACAGGAGACCCATGCTTATTATGATGTCAACAGGAGGCACAGTATGTACCTCTGAGTGGTAACAGTGAATGGAAGAGGTCAGAATTATGCATTTGTATCATGGATCTGAAGGATGACATGAAACAATAGCAGGTAAGAGAAGAAAGTGCAAGGGCGAATACTTCTACTTTAATAGGCACAAGATCCTAGATTTAGATAGTTTTTCGATGGATTTATTAATCCAAACACAGTAGGTAGATCATTGATAGTGGAAGAAGAATTAGAGGTGTATGTTGGTTATCTTTTCTTCCGCTTTATGCCAGTGGCCAGCGCAGGATCCTCAAATGCAGATTTACTACCACTGCATGAGAACAACCTGACTCAGTGTACAGACTATTTTTTCCCATTTCCAGTTTACTAGAAGAAAACATTTGCAAGGCCCAAGTGAGGTACTGCCACACGTCTAATATTGATGTTACTCATATGACTTTTCAATACATTTTTAGCCTCATTAAAATTTGTGTTTTCAGTAATATCAACTGACAATTTCACAGTGTATTGTACATTGTATGGAAAAGGATTTTTGCATTGAATTTGTATTTCCTATACCCTTTTTCATTTCAATGACTAACTGATATTCTTGCACTCTCAACAGGCAAATAGAAATTTCTGATAAGTCTTCTGTGTAGAAACTGACTTTGCATATTTTGTCATGTTCACTTCTGTTCCCATTACTGAAAATAAAAAGTCTACATTTAAATAGTCAGTCATGTAACCTTTTTAGTTTGCATTGTGTGTTCCTGGAAAACGCTCTTCTTCTCCATTAATTATGAGACTAGATGATGGCAGTCCAGCTGAGGGTGAGACACTGCCTCCTATTATTGTATTATAACAATTTTCTGAAAATTTTTCATCCCATTCTTCAATAATCTTGCTAAATATTTCCTTTGCCTCCAATTATCGATGAACACTGGGTGGAAATCTTAATTACCTGGAGTGCAATGGCATACATGTCTATCTCTTAATCTTCAATCATTACTTTACCCTAAATGTGGTTAAAATATTTAATTGTTTCACCTCTAATATTTGTTCTCATTGATATGGATGTTCATTAGTCATTACAATTCACTGCAATTTTTCGGGTCTTTTGAAGGCTTTTCATACTGCTTTTAGATTTTTACTGAATTGTTCTATCTCATTACTAACTCAGCTGCCTCAATATTCCCCCTTGCCCCATTCTAAATCACTTGCATGTATATTAAGGAATATCAAACCTGGTACAGAAGGTAAAGATGCATCTTCATAAAGTTTTAATGAAGGAGGGAATATAACGCTGTTGTATCCTCTGATTTCATTAGCAATTCCTACCTGGTGGGGGTTTTTGTGCTTTACCTCAAGACTACTTAGCCTTTCTACCAGCCTTCTGTAGATCACCTGTCAAGGTTTTTCAGAACAAAAAAAACTTTCAAGAACTTAGTCACACTAAGGAGCTGGCAACACTTTGGTGATTTTGGTTTGGGGGTCCTTTTCTGTTTTTACTTATATTGCAGAGCTCTTAGTCAGCAAAATGAGAGTGCAAGCCAAGGCAAAGGAAGGTGGGGTGGGGTGGGGCAGAAGGGAAAGGGAAAGGGAAAAGGAAAGGGAAGAGCAAGGGCAGGGCAGGTTTGGGAAGGGCAGATTTGGGAAGGGCAGGTTAGGTTTGGGAAGGGAAGGGAAATTTTTTTAATGAAGAACGTTATATACCAATAAAACATGGTGTAAGTCAGTAGGCACTGTAAACAAATTAGTTGTTTTGATGGATTTGTAAATGTACATTTAAAAATAAATGTGCATGTTGACTTTGCATATGACTACATATCTAAATCTTACAAGTACAATTTTGGAACTGAAAATATACCTATACTAGGTGTGTCTTCATCAAATCCATGAACAAGCATTGCAGCTGCATTTATAGTACTTAAGAAAAAAAATCCAGGTCAGTCAAATTTGTTTAGTCTGGTTTCAAATGCTTCTACCACTCTTCTAAGAATATGGTAGCTAACTTCTCATGCTCCTTTTTGAAATCACAGTTGAGATCCTGGGACTAATGATGTCAGCAAGAGTGAAGTTCTTTTGATTTCATTAGGGTCACTGTTTCACTCTCTAAGCTTAAAAACAGTAGGAGTTTCATATTATCAGTAAATTTGTCTTTTGTTATGAAGGAAGTAGAGTAGATAGAGTAGATAAAAGGAGTATTACCAAGTCCTGAAGAAGAGGGAACAGTTAATAAAAAATAAATATAGAAGATAGCAAGAAAAGTTTGAATGAATAAACACATTTCTGCATATACATACATAGTTAGAAATTAAATACAACAAACACAATGCGCAGAGAAAGCTGAGAAGATGTGAACAAAAGATTCCGCAGTACAAGCCCTTCCAAAATATTTATTTTTGAGGTCTCCTTAGGAACTACAGACTGATTAAGATTGCCCGAACAGAAAAAGAGAGAACCTGCAGTCCTTGGCATGGCTTTTTCCCTCAATGTGGGTAATATCCTTATATGATACCTTCCGCCCCATTCCATGTTGTTTTAAAAGATTGTATTTGTGTGATCTGAATCTTCTATAAATCCATAAGAAATATTTTCTATTGGCCAGAAACTTTAGAAGTTCGTAAGTTAACTGCTGTTTTCTTCAGGGGGAGTGATTGCAATTTCTGTTAATCTTATCTGGTTTTTCTTTTTGTACCGAATTACATAGAAATTCTTGAAGACAATGAGAAGTTCAGAATCTCATATGCTGGCATGGGTTTTTACAAACATACCCAATAATAAATTACTTTTTTCAAGAATTTTAAAATATAAAATATTTTTGATAAAGAAGCAATTGCAAAAAGGGGAAAAGAAGTGGGAAAATAGCAAAAGAGCAACATTGCAGACTAAAATAGACATGTGTGATGAATATACCTTGACACTGAGCAACTATAAAGTTTTCTACACTGATAAATATGATTTATTTGTAGCATGATCTCAGCCTTCATTTCCTTGCAAAGGGATGTAGGTGAATTGCCTAAAATACTGTGCTAACATCACTTTTCCCTTATGTCTTTACAAGTTCCTTGTTATGACCATTGTGGGTATGATTTTTCTTTGTCATTGATGTTTGTTTTGATTGAATTCACTTAGAAGTGAGTGTACTTTTTGCTCTTCTGACTTTATTGATTAATACAGTTCCCAGTCTCCACCCATACACTGTGTGTATATTTCCTATAACGGGTTTTAGAAGAACTTTCTGATTCGTTCTCATAACTTTTTAAAATGAGACTAATTGACCTTGCCTGCAGAGTCGCTGCTTAAGTGCAACTGGGAAATGATTCAGCTGAAGCCTAGAGAACACTTTTTCTTGTTTTTTTTTTTTCTTTAATATCCCACTCTTGTGTTGCAGATTTGATAATAACAGAATTTCAAATAAAGCTGCTAAGCACTTTTCTGGCCCTGAGGCTTTTGTCTTGCTATGCTCCCTCCAGGTCATGTATTCTTTAAAACAAAAGGTTATTTGCTGTGGATTGTTCCCACGACTCACAAGCTGCCTAAAAATTCAACCACACTATGACCTGGGGGAGAAAACAGCAAGAGAATCATTTGCATGGGATTGTACTGACCTATATAATTAGTAGTGTCAGGAGGAACCCCTTTGAATTCCCTATGAAAGTACATATCCCACAAAGGCAAGAAACCTAGGTAAGGTTCATGGAGTCCTATGTATGGAAATTTTATCAGGTCTTCAACAGAAGAGAGAATCCAGCTTTGATGGTGATTGACTGGAAAGGAAGCCTCTAGGAAAGGAAGCTACCTAAAGCAGACATTCAAGTAAACCTTCTTGCCAGTCTCTCAAAAACTCTGAGAGTACTGGGTCATATCAGAAAGGACCTGGATCCTGTTACAAACT
This sequence comes from Sakesphorus luctuosus, assembly GCA_013396695.1. NCBI lineage: Eukaryota > Metazoa > Chordata > Aves > Passeriformes > Thamnophilidae > Sakesphorus > Sakesphorus luctuosus. The sequence goes on from VWZD01002608.1 coordinate 562,550, forward strand.
GGTATGGTAAAGCCTCTCTGGGAGTGATGCAAAAATGTAGCAGTCAAATACAAAAAATTCTATGTTTATGAAAAGGAAGAAATCTTGGGTGGTCATAATAAATCACATTCTGCTATGAATGTGTCGTATTCCACTAGAGAAAGAGGCAACATAGGCTTTAGTACTTTAGGCATGGCAGAAGAGCGGTGGAAAGGCAGTCAGGGACTTACGCTAAAGGGAAAGCCATAGCAAGCTGCATATTTCCACTGTTCTAAAGACCTGCCAGAAATTCCTCTGTGTGAAGCAGTGGGTGGAGGAAATCATCAGCTAGGGATGGTGGAATCGGGGGAAAAAAAACAAAAACAAGCACAAACCTCCCAAAAATCTGAAAGTAAAATGTATTGTTTGACCTCACCTGATGACATTGGTTCTGGCATGAATAGTGATCTGGGATATAGGAACGTTATAAAGCCAAAGTTGGATTCTTTCCAGTTTAATGTTGCTGAAAGCAGAGTGCATTTCATTAAGGAAAGTGAACTGACAGAAGCTAAGGGAGTTTTTTAGCATTTGAAAGTTTTAAGGGATGAAGCTGATACAGCCCAGAGAGAACAATGTGATAAGAAGGGATTTGAAACATCGAGCATGCTCGAATACCTCCGTAGCAGCAGAAGCTGTGACAGGAGGTAGACTAAAAACTAGATTTTTATATTTATCCCCTTTCTTGTTTTCCATTACTGCCTCACTTACAGATTTGGAGGGCTCATATCTTGTAGTATTGAGATCAAACTCTTAGTCTAATAAATGTATAGTCAAAGATGACACCATCTCATTAAATGTTGAATGACTGTTTCTTGGGGCAGTGAGGACTTCTGATTGTATTCTGAGGGGCTGCCACTTGATGTACAGCAACAAAGGTAAGAAAAAGGTCATCTTCATTTTTTTATATGGGAGAGTAGAGAGGAAAGTGATGACTGGATTTATGCAGGTAATTAATGTAATAGTAAGATGACTTGTCAGTGTGTCTTCAATGACACCAGGAGTTTTTATCACATTCTCTTAAGGTTGACATATACTGTACTATTCAAGTACTTTCATTTCCTGACTTTAGAAAAGAGGGAACTTTGCTAAATCTAGGTACAATGACAAAGAAGTGATGACAATCAGCACTAAAAACAATGGGCAGGAACCAAATGCCACACTGTGGATGCTATGAACCTCAGTTTCTAGCCATGTTGATGTGATGCTGTTTGTCTGATGTCTGGAATGATTTTCTTAAGTAAGTAATATACCACACCCGCACGAGCTAAAAGCAATTCAGGTGGCTGGCCCTTTTCTTGCTGCTGTGAAGAAGTTCAGTACTGTGAAGTATCAATGAAATTTGTGCTTTCTAAAAGTTTCTAAAAGGAAGCCAGAACCTGAGTGAGTACAGCTAAGTAGATGCTGTCAATGTATCCTGGAGTCCAGCTCTGATGAGCTGTCCATTTTGCTCACATTCACCTGCTACTTCTTTTCTTCCCTTTAGCGAGGCCTGCTGGGTCACATAAAAGACCCAGGCTAAAAACATTCCAGGACACATTGTTGAGTCACCATTTTGCAACTCTTACATATAAGATTTATAAGAATTTTAATCTATATTCAAATTCATAAATAATTAAACATATTACAATTGCTCAGCATGACTCCAGTTGATGTGGGCAAGAACTTTGGCCATTTTTCAGTTTTGTTTGAGGTTTTCTAACTAATATCTGGGTTTTTCTGGTTGCTTCCTATACAAGCTTGCATTCCTTCAGAACTAAAATAAAACTGAATTTTATGTTTAAAAGTAATAAATCAAATGTTTAAAGACAAGTGTTAAATGTCACACATTGCAGGAGATGACTCTTGAAATGAAAAAATTTTTTGGTTCATTTGGGAAATTACTGGTGTATGAAGCTGACACCCTCAACAATATGATGCCGAGCAGTTTTTAGTTTTTGATTTTCATATTTTGTAGATTTTAGGAACACAGTAGATGTAGCACTGTAGATTTTTAGTAGGTTACTATTTCTAACAGTTTAAGTTTAATGCCTTCCTATCAATACCCCTTCTCCAGAACAGACTGCTAAGATCTGCCAGCTATTTAGTCTCTTTCTCAAGGTACCGGATTAGAAGCTATCGGAGAGAACATAAACACAGAGCAGAGTGACCCGGGGCCCTGGAGAGCGTCCAAAAGACCTTTATGTGCTGAAGAAGAGGAGGAAGAGGAAGACGGAGGGTCCCGGTGACCCCAGACCCAATTCAACAGGGAGTGAGAACTGGGAGGGGACAGAAGTGGAACTGGACATGTAGACTGTAGTGATTGGAGGAATCATATTATAAAAGCTATGGAAATCAAAGCTTAGACATGCGTGTCATCATGTATTCCTGTGGGCACTTAGCCTGTTATTAAAGGACCTTTACTTTTTACCTTACCCCATATCAACCTGGCTCGGAGTCCTGCTTTGTGGGGGAGGGCACTCACGGCAACAAATAGATGCTGTGTGGAGAAAAGAAACATTCTTTTCTTTGCACAAAAGGATCCAACAGCACTCTGGCCAGCCTAGGAAAAGATTTAGAGTAATAAATGAGAACTACTAGGCATCTGAATAGTGCTTCTGTGCTTGCATGCAGGAGACTACAAAACCCCTAGAGCCACCCCTGCACCCCAAGCAGCAAAATTAATGCCTTTATAAAAATGTGTTCTGGACCAGGCAGGTCCTCATATCTTGACTACCTGAGCTGGCTTCTTACTCTGCCCAATGGGCAGATCGGGATCCCTTCCAGTGTGCTTGTCATACATAAAATATTCACATGAATTAGAAGTTATGTGAGCATTATGGCACATACATTTTTTGGAATAAATTTGTTTCTGGATCTAGAGGTCTGGCATATAAGAAGAACTGAAATGCCACTAACATCCAAGGAAGCAGTATGCCTTAGTAAATATACGGAGTAAAAGAGGTTTGGTTTTGTGTTTGTAGGAGGGAACTATAATTCAATTAAATCAGAAGAATAGTTGAAACAAGCTAAAATGAGATATATTTGATGTATGTAAAACTCCCTCCAACTTTAGCACAGATGCAGTGACATCTACTAAAGGCACTTTCAGCATTAGTTTTTTGTGAGAACATCTCCAGCACTCTCTTGAAATATGATCTACCATTGCTGAGTAGCTGTGGAATAAAAGACACATATAACAGTAATTTTCACAAACTTTCACACCAGAACTAATTTTTATTATTTGTCAAAGACTGATTTCCCCAGCAGATCTAATACTTGCAGTGTTGAACTGTCCCATTCAAAAGAAGTGTATTGCAGTGGTGATTCTTATGTACATAATTTGTTATGAATGTTGTCTTCAGTATACCTACATAAATGAATGACCTAGGAAACTTTACCTGAATGACATGTGACTGAGAAGAGTTGATACACTCTCTTACCTTGTTATTTGCAAACTACACTACAAATAAACATCTGAATGATTTTGACTCACAAGAGAGCACTGCTGAATCCTATGATTCCTACAGTCTTGAATCCTATGATTCAGTTTATCGGTGTAGTCAGAATTAGAATCTGGCATTATAACTGTCTGCATGTTGGGAAATCATTGTTCAGGCATGCTTATATGTGAGTATTCCTAATTGCTACTGTTTCAGCCTCCTTTGAAGTGCAATCTCACAGGCAGATTCAACTGAATTTGTGTACTCTTTATTATAGTTCCAAAGATCCATCAATCAAGCTTCCTCAGGTCTACCAACTCATTCTTATTCCATCCACTTGTCTCTCATCTAACTGACAGTGACTGAGGTAGGCATTTATCACTGGGGAATTTTGATTTCATCTGATGTTTAAAGAGTCGTAGAAATAATAAGATGAATGCAAGTCTGATTAAAATGTGTGCTGGTCAAATATGACATTTTTTTATTGCCTATTTAATTTGACATTCTTCTGGTTAATTCCATTGATGCTTGATATGCAATAAAAGAGAAGTGTTATCATCCATCTATATAAAAAAAGATAATATCAGAGGAAGAATACAACGCAAAAAATAAAGGACATAAAAAATGGAAACAAGGATAGACAACCTAGGAAGTGTCTAAAAGCATAGTTCAAACTTTATGGTAAAAAGGAGGAAGGTCAAAGATAACCTGGATGTAAAATTACTTATAGTTAGGCACAGTGTGTAACCACAAAGGATTTTACACATTTTCTAACACAGAAGGAGTTTTAGAGAAAATCTGAGTCTTTTGAATGGAGAGCCAACACGATGATTAATGATATGAAAAAGTTCTAAGTAATTTGAAGTTTCTTCTACCTTGCTCTTCACAGCCACATTCCTGACTTCTATGCCTGTGGTTTGGGAAGCTGAAGAGCAGCAAAGAATGAAGGAAACCAAGTTACATCTAATTCACTGAATTTGATTGTGTCAGGAATCATACTCACTGCTTCTTTTTACAAACGAGCTCAGTTCTATGGAGTGCTCTTTGGCCTTAATATGGACCTCACTCAAAACTGCTGGAAGCCACCATTTCATGGATGAAGAAAGTATTTACTTTTCTCCAAACTGAGCTTTGTGTTGACAGCACAATGAAAGAGCTGTCTTGCAAAACCTATTCAATAATGAGCTAACTAGAAAAAACAATAAATTTCAATTCCTGGACTCCTTACTGAGACCTGCAATGGACTGAGGTGGTGATAGTAAAGAAATTGAACATCTGTAACCTGGAAGTGTGATCAAATTTCAGTTCGATAAACTGTAATTTAAAAAAAAATTCTAAATGGGGAAAAGCCTGCAACTCTTGATGAGAGTTTTACAAACAGACTATCTGTAGTTTTCAGTTGAAAATGGATATCTAATTCCCAGTGAATCATAAGATTCAGGTTAGTAGGCTTATAAATACAGCAAATGAATGTCTACAGTGGTTAACTGAAAGAAAAATATAAGGACATACGTGTGTGGAGGTCTGAAGAACAGTGGATGGTGGAAAGACTTGCAGCCTTGTCTTTCAGTCTGTACTCTAGAACTGGGACTGCCAATGAAATATACTTCATTACTTCAACTCCATATTCACATTTCCCAAACAAGATAAAGGCAATGAACTTNTCTGGGGTTTGTCGTATAATTGTGTTGTTAGGAAAGTGTGTTCCTCTTTCCATCTTAAATCTACTAGACCCAGGCAGTAAGACATCATATATCTCCCTGCTAAATAGAAGGAACGTGCTGTGGGGCTATACAAAACCATGCCAGGCTCTATATCCCTACAGTGCTGCTGTCATGGTCAGAAACAATTGCTACAGAAGTTTTATGTAGGAAGTTGTTTCTCATGTCTTCTGGCTCATTTACCTGTCAATAAAATTCTGTCTTCCATATGCATTTTTTAAAAAAATTCCTTTGAAAAGCCATTTTCTAGTCAAGGAAAATGTCTGATACTTGATACTTAAGTGATAAATTTTACAGAAAATTTTTATCTCAACTTTAAGGCATTCAGAAATTTTTCTGCCTTGGAAATGGCCACTGCAAAAGCCGGTCTTATTGAACAGAGAAAAGCACTTTACTTGGCATTCTTCAAGGATTCATTTTGCTGCAGATCTTATTGAAGTTTTCCTTGCCATCTTGGTGTAAAAATTAGGAATATACTGATGACTGATAATGACACAATCTTCCACCATTGTTTATATAGCAGGGAACTGAATTGTCATAGGTATAACTGTTGTAGGAATGGAAGGATTGTTTTATGGTGATCAAGACATGGCTAATGCAATTTCTCTTTAAAAATAGAGACTGAAGAAAAAAACCAGTAATTTTATTTGATTCAGGATGTCTGTGGGTGACTAAGATGACAAAAGAAAAGCCAAAGTGATCCCAAGACAGTTATTTCTGGGCAATAATAATATCCGTTTACTCAGCCTTGTAAGATCTCACATAGAATGTAATAAGCAAGGCAAATTCTGGATAAAGAAAATGGCTACTAGCAGGAGGACATTAAAAAAGCTTCTCATGTTTCATTTTTAAAAAGTTTCTCAAAAATGGGTATGACTGCTCTTTCTCAATACAGTGTAGCATAAACACCAAGAAAATAACAGAATTATTTAAACTGGAAGGCGGTACTACCACCACAACACTAGATATACGCTATTTATAATTTTAGACTAAACTTCATTACCAGTATTTCAAATTATGTGAACAATGTGGCTTGAGTGCCAAAATAAAATAAAATAGAAGAAATATAACCAGTTTTACAGTAGTACTGGATGATATTCTGGAAAGTATTCTATGATTCATGTTTTATATATATATATCATTATACAATATGTACTGTATATATGATGTGCATTATAATAAGGAATTATACTGAAAGTATCTACCATATATATATTCCTAACCTTTAATATTCTAGTTATTACAATTTAAACACACAATACAATTTTACTGTGCCTTTAATACCTGAACTTGCTTAATGGTGTTGCAGTAAGCAAATATATGAAACTGTTGTGATATTTTATTTGTGTACTTGACAGAGGCTCATTTTGAATAAGTTTTTATTGTGCTCTTACATTAATCAAAGGAAAATAAAGGCATTATTTATCAAAAAAAACCCACAAGGAATTTTTGACTGTGGAACAGAATTTGAAAATCGACTATATTTTAAATGTTATGGTTTCTTTCTGTTGAAATTCTTTTTTCTCTGTGTTCACTGTAGCTACTAGGGGGTATCAAAGGGTCTTCTGCAAGATCACTGAATGGAGTAATTTTATGTGTCAAGGCAGGTGAAACCGGAATATTGCCACCATACAGAAGTTTCTATAGCAATGTATGTGGCCCTTTAGTTTTTTAAGAATCTAATAATTGTTCTGAGTAGGTTTCTGTTTGTTTAGTTGGGTGTTATCCCTACAGTCAGTGAACTTGTAGAAGTTAAACTTGTAAAAACTCAAGACTTACAGACTGTTAAACCAGAGGATCATAATGGCTATTTTCATGTGAGGCACTGAAATATGTGATTATTCACACATAATGCCTATGCCTGTATTCATAAACTGAGCAGTGGCAAGACCTGTCATTCAGCACTGAGTCCAGCTGGTGCAGAATAGTTGGTGTCTAAGCAACCATTAGTAGTCTCTCAGAAAAGACAAACATACCCCAAGTGTATAAAAAGTGGTCCACAGCCTGTGCTAACCTTTCAACTACGTATAGGAATTGTATGCAATTGAAAATAACTTAGTTTGGCCTCAAAAGGATCAGAGATCATTTTACAAATTTGAATGGTGGAAGGGATCACACTGTGGTGCTCAGGACTCTGTCTCAGCTGTGGGTAAAAGTGTTGGTACAGCCAGAGGGTTATAGTCCCATTTAAATTGAATCTGGCTTTTTGTGTCCTACATAAGTTATCAAGTGGTGGCTGATTTAAGCGATTCTTATGTTCCTGATTGCACTACAGCTAAATTTAAAACATCTCCTTAAGAAGTCTTTAAGAACTGCTTACCTTTGTCCTAATGCAGTCTCAAGGCTCATTCTCGGCTAAGACCATTCTATTTCATATTAATGACTGTAAATTTTTTATAGTAACTCGTTCACTGAAGCGTCACATATTCAGTCTCTAATTGTTACACTATGTTTACTGGAGTAATTGATTGGAAAATATGACTTGATTGCTACTGCTGACTTACTGTGTTCTGCAATGCTGCAGTGCTTGAAAGTGTAGCTCATGACTTTGTCTTCTGATTTGGATAGTGGTACGTTTTCCTTAGGCTGAATCTAACTATCATAAATACCAGTATAATTAAGCAGCTGCACTTATTTCACTGGGTATTTCCTATACCAATAACAAGGAAACAAATGATACTTACAGCATATATACTGCACTAGATTGTACCACTACTGATAGAATGCAGCATGCAGTTATATAAATTAATGAAGTAGTAAATACTGTAAAGTGACACCACCTATGTGCTTTCTCTTGTGGTTTGTGTCAGAAATCTCCTACAGAGATGAATTTCAGTTGCACTCCTGTCACCAAATTCTTTGTGCATACAGCTAAATCTTTTGCCTTTCACCCTCTATCCTTCACTTAACTTACAGATGGATTACTTCCTCCCCACAGGTGTGTAATCCTGACTATCTGCTTCCATCCACTATGACTGTGATCTCTTCTATGACAGAATAAGCTCTAACAAGGGATTGTTAATAGCCTTACCTTCTGAGCAGCTAACTGATAGCAATGTTTTTTATTGTTAAGAGTCATTACTGTAATTATGTGTTTGTGCCCATATTTTGTAATTGTTATGCTGGGAAGAAGGGTGCTTTAAAGGCAAAACATAAAGAGATCTCATAAAAGTTTCATTATAAATACTTGGGTCCTGTGCAGTTTCTCAGCTTCTGAGACTATGAACAGTGTTAACTGTAATTCTGCCAACAAATGGCTGCATGCAGTGATGTGTGGAGCAGTATCACTGTGGTACTTCCAGGGCTACAACTTTACTGCAGTAAGGAACTTTTCTTCCTTGATCTTCTTTCTTCAAGATAGGGAATACACTGTCACAGCTGGCTGTGTTCTTACCCCTGGGAATGCAAAGGGAAAAGAAGGGGAGTTACTTCCTAACACAGATGTTGTACCCTTATGGCTTACATTTTAACTGTAAAGGTTCTCATATACTTAGAGCTTGTATATGATAATAAGTGGCTGTCTTTCCTTGGCTGAACATGTTCCCAGATACTTCAGACAAGAATGCAAACAGCACTTCCACTTTCAGTTCCTACTTTATTCAGTCCCTCACAATAACTTAAGAAGTTAGTCCCAGAGTATCTGAAAATCCTGCAATAAGTTTTCAAAAAGTAGGAGGAGTAGGGGTGATATTGATATTTGCTAAATCTAATAGTAAGTACTTAACATTTCTGGGAAGAAATAAATTTCTTCTTCAGCTTTAAGGGTTGGTACAAAATCATCCCCTTGGAGAAATGTCCCTTTTCTATAATCAGTTCTACTGGGTGAGTCAGTTAAGAATGAGCACAATGGTTTCCAGCTCCTCCTGTCTGTTGCCAATGCTGGGTGCAGTGGTGTAGATACACCACAGCTGGGCTGCCGATCCCAATACCTTTTAGGGGGAAGAAGCCTTAATTCCTACATGACAATTCTCAGGCACTTGCATGTTTTCTAACACATCAATAACCTCTGTGTCTTTGCTGCCACAGTGATTTCCAACCCCTACCTCCACTGAGATGGCAGACCAAAGGGCCTTGCTAGCGTACCATCACTCACTTGCTGTGCCTGAAGTTATCCCCTTTCCCCTTCAAATATAGTTTAAAGCTCTTTCAATGACCCCTACTGACTTCTGTTCAAAGATCCCTTTCCCACTTTGAGACAGGTGTACCCTATCTGTTGACAACAGCCCTGATGTTCTGCAAAACAATTCATGATAAAAATCCCCAAATCTCTGCCCATAACACCAGGCTTAAAGCAAGCTTGGCTCTTCCTGTTTCTTCCTTTATCATTCCATGTAGCTGGAAAGACAGAGGAAGACACTACTTCTGTTCCTGATACCTTAGATCAGTAGTCCCAAGTCCAGAAAGTCTCTCCTGATTGCCCTTGGACTTCTTGTTCCAACTTCATCACTGCCTACCTGGAAAACCAACAGTGGACAGTAATCTGAGGGCTGTCCCATGGCAGGAGGTGTTCTCATCACATCTTTAACCTTGACCACAGGGAGACGGCAGACTCTCCTAGGAGGTGGATCCAGTCTGCATATGGGGCCTTCTGTCCTCTCAGAAGGGAGCCTGCTATCAGAACAACCCATCTTTTTTTCTTCTTGGAAGCAGTTTTGACACAAGGTGTAGACCAACTTAACTGCAGCGACACCCTCCATAATAGATAAATCATCATCCTTGTTATGGTTCCATTCCAGGTGCAGAGCCTCACACGGATATTACTAGGCCACCTCAGAAGAAATATGGATAAGCAACAAAAACCACAGTGAAAACACAGAAAATTTAACTGGAATATATATATATATAATAACCAATCATTAATATAAGGAGACTGAAAATGTTATCTTGAATGTTTTTATAAAGAGCTATGTAAATTCATATTGTAGGTCTGCTTCTACTTCATGCAGAATTTGCGTTATTTTTCTTTTGCTAGTACTTAAGCTCCTTAACTTAATTAAAGACCAACATAATTTTATTTCCTTTGACTTTTTATGTTGAAATCAAAAGTAGGGAAAGTTCTCAACCTAGATAATGATTCTGGTATTGATGCAATGTGTTTTATAAGGCTTCTGAGGCAGATGACTAAATTCAATATCTCTTTAATCATTATTCTACAGCAATAGAACAGTAATTATTATTTCAATACAATCAGATTTATGCAATCCTCTTTGATATTCTGGGTGTCATAAAAATTTTATCTCTCTAGATAAACCATTGTGAATTATTAGTATTTTTCTTTTTTAATAGATTATCCCCTATGTTTAAATAATATTTTTATTAAGAAATGATAATATAAATGGGACAAGAATACACCTCAAAATACTTTGAAAACCTTCTGCTTATAATTTATATTTTTTGTAAGAAATGGCAATGTTCACCTCATTAAGTCTGCAGTTCCTGGGTATTTATAGCAACCTTCACTTTCTAAAAATCATGTGCTGGATAGGCATTTGATTAATAATGCAATAATACAAAACAGAATGCAAATAAAATTGAAGAAATAGAACAGCAGATGGTAAACTACGTCTTTGCTAGGCAGAATGGCACTCTGTATTTGCAGGATGTCATAGTTCACATCTCTGTAATCAATATATTTAACTATGTTTACAATTATTTTTGATACTCTGAATATAGTTGCCTACTTTTCTCAACAAACAGGTACATGAGTTGCCTATGATTGTATTGGCTTACCTATATGTGATGTATCTATGAATATTTAGAGGACTGAAAATAATTTTTCTCAAGAGTTACTGATGTGGCATGAGCAGCATTTCTTGGAGTGATTAGGGATATCACATACATAATTGTGAACTGAATTGAAATGTGTCTAGAACTGTCAACCTCCCACTTTTATGTAATTCACCAATTAAAGAACATAAAAATTTCACTAATTCTTTCCCCCTCTTCCAAACCATATAAGCCCCTGTTGCGTTCAAGTTCTGTAATTATGTGTAGAGATGGAATGAATCTTAACCAGAAATTTCAGATACTGTAATTACCAAGAGGGTACAGTAACTACGCTGTAAGGTTTAGCAGGTCCTCACAATATTACCTCCAATATGGATTTTTGATTCTTTTTAAACCGGATTGCAATCACCATGTGTAAATAGCTGTTGTCAGAAATAGGCGCAAACCCCCTTCATTTAGGGTGCAAAGGAAAGCACGGCTTTCTTTGTTTCAAACTGCTTTAAGCATTATCTGTGGGAAGGCCATTTTTATCAGTGGTAAATGTAACACTGATAATGGAATTAGAGAAGTATAACATTTCACCTACATGTTGCATATACCCTTAGATAATCTAAAAGAATATTTTTTCGTTAGGTATTTTCATGTCTTTAAAAGAGAGGTTCATTTTCAACAAGTGGTTCTTTCAGATGTCAGCATTTTTCATGGGTTCCTGTTGCAAACAAATAAGAAGATTGTTTGTTTTTTTGCATCATATCTCTTGCGGATTATTAAGAATTTGGCCCCACCTGCAGAGGGCCCAGGTGACCAGTGACTGAAGATAGTACAAAGGCTTCATGGATTACTAGACATTTTTTTATGAAAGCTATGGTAGTTTCTTAAAATGCTCTGTGGCAGTAAACTATGCAAACTACTAGAAATCACAGATAGCAAAAAGCTATGCTGATAACTAAATTTTTAATGTAACAATAAAGCTCTAACTGTAACTACAACCCTGTAACGATTCCTCATTCTACGAAGGATCCCTAAAAGAACCTGCCTGTCCCTGTAGTTCTGGGTGACAGTGCTCACAGGCTAGAGGAAGAAAGAGCCACTGCTGGTATACATTTCCACTGGTTATGCCAATAGTTCTTGCTTTTCACCATCAATGCCCAAAGCTTCAGTTTCTGCTATGTGTCTGTGAGCTTTCTGATTCTATCAAAAAAATCTCTTCTGTGACTACCTTACTGCACAGTCTTTTTAGCTTCTCAAGAATTAGTTTATTTTGAATGTAAACATGTATCCAAGTGATGGGAATCATTTGGTTGCCACCATGCTCAGCTCTCAGTTCTGTCTCCTTTGGTACATGGAAACTGTCACAGAGGATCAAGGTAAAGCTAAATTTCTTCTGCATCTGAAAGAGAAAGAAACTTTTCAGTAGGCATTGAATGTTATGTATTGCAAGAGAATCAGCTGGAAATCTCAGAGTAGGGCTTCATATACTGCACAAAATTTGTTGTATAACTATCAAACCTCTGGATATTGTTATCCATGCTTTCAGACTCAATATTTTTAAGATTTTGATCTCAAATTTATACATGACAATGAATTCCACAGGTTAACATTGCAATACAGGACATTTTCAGTGGTTACTGTTTTCTATCACATGCTTTGTGTTGCTTTGTGCTACCATGTGGCAATATTTATCTTATTCCTCACATACTTCCTCTCTTAATTTACCTCTTTCCGGTTCAGATTTATTTATTTTCAGCTCTTCATGCTTTACCAGCAGCTGTGGGCTGGTTCCCTTCTTTCACTGAGTCTGCCCACATGTGTGAGGTAGGTTGTAAACCTTATGGTCTGGCACAGTGAATTTTAGGATATGGATCTGGACTTATTTTGCTGATTATAATTGCTGCATCAAAACCAATGCCAGTGCTGTATAAAATGTCAATTTCTTTTTGTCCCAGCAATGAAATTTAAATGCACATATTTTTAAATGAACTGATTTTTTTTGAGCTAGAATAGAAGAAGATATAAAGGCCCTGGACTCTCTGGAGAAGAGGCAGACGCTGTCTCATTTATACCCTAACTTCATCTTGCATAATAGCCTTTCATGGGTTTAGTTAGACCTAGATTTAGGCTTTGGTTTTTAGAGCATGGCTTAGATTATCAGCTGACTCGAGCTGGGTCAGGCAGCTGACAGCTGACGTCTGCTGGCCAGTAGTATTCCATACCCTATTCTGACATAATCTCAGATATAAAAAGAGAAGGAGGAGGGAAATTCTCTTCTCTCATAGCTGCAGTCCTAGGAGGACGTGCTGTGTTGTTCTGGGAGGACTGGGTCCTGGTGCTTCCTTACCGCTACACTGCATCTGTTTTATCTTAGGGAAGTGAATATTTTTATTGTTACCTTTTTCTCTCTGTTTAAGTGTCTTCCTTGGGAGTTTAGGGGATCTGGAGATAACTGTTTATTGGGTGAGGAGTGGGAAATTGTTGGTATTTTTTTCCCTTTGTATATATGTGTTATATTACAATTTGCTTTTATTTGTCCCTCTTCTGTGTAAATATATAAACCAATTGTCTTGGGTTGAGCTGGCAAAACGCCAACTGTCCAAGACAGAGTGAAAAGGGAAGAAGAGGGAGAGGGAAAAAAACCGACTCCAAACTAGTTTATGCTTAAACTAGCTACATATATTTATACAGAAAAGAGAAAATTAAGAGAAAACTACAATATAACACACACTTACACAAGTGATATATATATAATAAGAAATAACTTCCCATTCCCCAATTAATACAAAGTGTATTACTCTAGATCTGTAAGTACTCTAAAAGACACCTAGCAAGAAACAGAAAGAGTAACAACAAAATGTTTCTACTTCCCTGAACTCAAACAAAAGGCAAGTAGCGGCAGCCGGGGCAGGAGCAGCAGGGCCTAGCACAGCAAAACAATTCTAGCAGGTCCTGTCTGTACTTCAGCCAGATGGAACTGACTAAGCCACACCCACACACTGGCTCTTACCCCTTCTGAGATGATGTCGTAACATGGTATGGAATACAACACCATTGGCTAGAAGTCAGCTGTTAGCTAGCCCAGCTAAGCTCAAATCAGCTGACAATCCCAGGCCTGGTCTGAACTCCAAAGCCCAAATTTAGGCCCATCAGCCAAACCTGTAACACCAATTCTGTTCTAAGTTTCAGTTTTCATTTTTTTCCTCCCCTCTTCCCTTGGGAGGGGAGCTGGGTGAATACTTGGCATTTTGCTAAAGTTTCAAACCACAAGCCTTAGCCTTATCCAAAGGATGACAAGGATTTGGAGACACTAGCAGGGGTTGCTGTAACCAAACTTAAGGGCTTTAGAGCCATTTAGGTGGGAAGGGACCTCCAGTGGTCTTTTGAACCCAAAGCAGGTCTAGTTGGAACAGGGCTGTGTCCAGTGAAGCTCTGAGCACCTCCACAGCCTTTCAGAGCACTCTGCACCAATATTTGGCCACTCTTATAGTGACATTTTCCCTGTTTCATATTGAGTTGAAATTTCCCATGTTCATGCTTGTGATTGCTGCCTCTTTTACCTCCACTGTGAATGTCTGGGAATAGTCTGGCTCTGGGTTCTCTATACCATTCCTTTAGGTACTTGCAGACAGCAATAAGACCTTTCTGAGCCTTCTCTTCTCATGGCTGAAGAAACTAAACTCTCAGCCTCTCCTATGTCCTGTGCTCCAGTCCCTGTGCTCACAGTGATCCTCAGGCATTTCCAGAGGTCTGTTTTTCCCTTGTGCTGGGGAGCCCAGAGCTGGACCCAGCACTCTAGGTGCCTCACCAGAGCTGAGCAGAGGGAAGAATCACCTCTCACTGCCTACTGGATGTGTGCCTTCTAACACAGCTCAGGAGGCCATTCATCTTTGTGGCGAGGCCATATGGCTTATGTTGAGTTTGTTCACAACTCCCCGAAGGTCTTTTTCTGCCTTATTGCTCTTTAGTCAGTTGGTCCACAGCCTGTACTTCTACATGGAGTTAAGACATCCCAAGTTCAAGACTTTGCATTCTTGAGCTTCATGAAGTTCCTATGAGCCCACAGCGAATCAAGTTCCCCCTGAAAAGCAGCCCTGGCCTTCAGCTTACTGACAACTTCACCAAATTTGGCTGTAACTGCAAACCTGCTGCAAGTAGAAGTATCACAGTAAAGCTGCAGTTATGTTAAGAGGCATAAGATAGGGATAGGCTCAGGATCAGACCTAGGCTAAGCTCACAGCATCGGCATAACCACTTCTAAATGTATCTTTATCAGGCTACTGTGGAAAATTTCCTCAGCCTTCAGCTGTACAATTTTCATTTGTACTCGGCTGAAGGCTAAAGTTTACGTTCCTGCTGTCAAATTAATCTCCACCAACTCTTTCTGTTCAGCTTGACTTTCACGCAGTTCATTTAATTGAAATGGTCCTTTTCTAAATTTTACACTGACCTTCTAAGTAAGCTTGCTGTTTCTTCTTTATTGTAATTATCCTTTCAGCCACCTTATATACTCAACTTTCTGAGGTTAGTACTCAATGTTCTTTCCAATGGTTTCTTTGGAAGGGTGGCTATGGAAAGATGTAAGGGATGTGAGCAATAATTATAATTGAGAGAAAATGAGCAGAAAACTCAAAACAGTCAGTATTTTTGGGTGTCCCCATTTGTGCCAGAACAGCTAGCTGAAACTAACATATGTATGACGGAAATGAACTAATTCTGGAAATTCAAGCCATTCAGAAATCTGGTGAGTATATTGCATTGTGTCATAGTATATCAGGCAAAAAATTTCATCCTTCCTAGAGATTCAGCAAGTTTTCTTGTCTCTTCTGAACCCTCAGAATGCAGGTGTCATGCATTAAAATCTCATTTGGATTTTAATGCTGCTATAGGCTTCCTTTTAAATTGCTTATGAAGGATACTCATTGCAATTGAATCATTAAAGTGGACTTTTTATTAACAATTGTGTCAGGTCACTGGTTTTACATCAGAAGCTCTTTTCCTGCAACGTCAATGCTACATCTTTCATAACGATAAAGTATTCAGAACAGAGTCAGATTTTGTATTCAGGATGAAGGCTAAGCCCATGCAGAGATGGATGACAGTTTCCTGGTTTTCTTCATTGTACTATCAAAAAACTGCAGCAACCTTTGTGTATTCAGATTTTTCAAAGTATTTCTATATAGCTTTACATACCTACACTGTGCAGTTCAGATAAAAAAGGAGGGGAAAAAAACCACAATGAAAAATCTTTATTAATAGTTTATTATCTGGCCTCACTAGAAAATTGAGGCAAAACCCTCTGATTCAAGAGAGTTAAGATACTGTATGTCAGAGGCATACAAAAAACCCCACCCTCTTTAGCCTCTACTGCAAGAGCTCTTCCCTGAGCCTGGTAAGGCAAAAAGATCATGTGTTTAAAAAGAGAAATTCAATAAAGCAGTCAAGTACACCTCTGTTTGTGTTATCCTCAAATGCTTCTAGATGGATAATCTGTCATTATTCCCTACTGCTGGTAGAGAATTCCTTGTCATAGTAGTCTGTGATAGCATTCATCTCACCCACTACCTAGACATGTTCATCTGAGCTTGTTGCTATAAGGTCTGTTTATAGTCAGCAGAAAGAAATATGCTTTAAACTCCATTTCATCTGATGTATTTTAGATGACATTTAATCAATCATGTTTTGGAAGAACTTATTTGTAAAGGAAGAATCAGGCAACTAATGCAGAGCTAGCTAAGGTAGGTATCACATTAGATAAGTCCCATCTTTAACTGCTATTGTGCAACGCTTAATTGTTTTTGCATATTCTAGAACATTAAGTAGACCTGCTTTGAGTGGATTTTGGCTATGGAAGCCTCAGTTTCATGCAATTTCAATTGACTCAACATGTGAAAACTGTCTTTATATTTAAATGTGAAATGTCTGACATGACTGACACCTGAAAATTTCCTTCCTAGCAATAATAAGAGGCACAGATCCAAACCACCCAGGACACGTTGTTACTTAAAATTTTATTTAATCTTTCAGCTTTTCTCCCTCCTTTTTTTTTCTTTTTTTTTTTTTTTAAATAGAATTGGTAGAGTTCACCAAATATAAAGATATTGTAAATTGCAGCATCTCAAAAGTGAAGCCGCCTATCTTTTGCATTAAATGTTTTGGGCCTTTTTTCCTACTCTGTGGCTTTGCAGAAGAGATATTATTGCCATAGAACTAAGTACCTTGCTTCAAGAAGGAAAACTGTAAGGCACGGGACAGAGAGGAATTTTCCATCTTTTTGAAATTCTGAACAAATATAAGCAGCAATATAGTGGTAGTTGTCTAGTAAGTCTGGTGAAAACCCACGAACATATGCTGCAGGAAGTGTGTATACCTTGTTTTATAAATCCATAAAAGAGCAGAAAAGATCTTTTTCTTTTTTTTTTTTTAAATAGAATATCTCAGTGAACAATCAATGTATCAATTCCATGCTAATATATTTGCAAGGTGGCCTCTACTGTGGACCACAGAATCAGTGAACATGGTTTCAATTCATTGGGTACAATATATTTCTGTGTTCTTGAGATCTTCCACATTTGTTTTTCTTTATGAAACAATTAGGAGACTTTTGGATTTCAAACTTAATTTTCTTCCTGGTTTTACAATGTTTTTCTGCATTTGAAAAATCCACATAACTGAGGTAATTAAGAAAAAAACATTGCTTTTGATTAAATATTAGGTATTCATCTAGTGAAAATCCTTTTTATTTACTATCCATTAATATTAGCACATGTAGTGCTCTGAAACTTTTGAAGTTATTTGTCTCTGGTTTTGTTACTGAAGGAGAAAGCAATTTAGAACAGTATGTGCATGGGAGACTAGAAGTGAAAGTAATCAGATACTAATGAGTCTTCTTTTTCAGACTGTGAGCCCAAGCTAACTAGAGACGTAAAGCACAGTAGAAGAGGTGGAATGGAGGAGTCCATGGGTCAGAGAACTAAGCTACCCCCTGTACCTTGCCTTTTACACGGGTTAAAGATGCTGTTCCTTTTACTCAGTTTGCATGTGACTGTTCTAGAAGGAAAACAAAAGCAAAATGGAGATGCTGTCACTAGCAGCTTTACTCAAACCTGCATCCAAGTGTTAAACTGAGGACCTAGCATGAGTTGAGGGAGTCAACAATGGACTAAAGGAAGCAGTCAGGGTTTGTGGAGCCCAGTACCTCAGTTTGGTAATTTCTAGAGGAGCCTCCTCCTTAACCTAGTTAAACTACTTAAAAATGTGTTTATCTGTCAGTATTCAAGGACTATTCCTGGAGTTTATGACTGGTTATAAGGTAGGTAAGGCACCTAAAATAGTGAGAAATTGTGCTTCCAAACAGACTGCAAAATTGGCATGGAGGATGGATTCACACTCTGTCTTAGGGACAATCACTCTTGGTTTGTGATGCAGCCAACAGGGAGAGGTGCATCCCCAGGTCTTGACACAGGTCTTTGATGGACCCTCCTGAAAACCAGGTATTTTCTATTCCAGTGTTTTCTATTCTGTTAGTATAGAGGGAGACCAGTGTGTCTGGCTTTATAGTTGAAGTTAGTTGGGATGAATCCTGGCCCAAATAATTCATTTGGCTTACTATATAAATGTGTATTTTATATTTCACTGAATTTTGAGCTATAAAAGTAATTTTTCTTAATAATATGAGGTGTAGTGTAATGAATGAAACATAATCCTGAAGAATTGCTAAGAGTATGGCCATTTGTTTTCTGCTAACAGCCTGTGAGCCTTGGTAATGGCTGTAGGATTTCCTTATTTCTGTTCAGTAGGAAAATGCTGCCAGGCAAGGCTGCTCATGCCAGTAAAGACAGACAACCATAATTTTAAAAAGCCTTTAGAAACATCTGACATATATGCATGTGTATGTGTCTTTAAGTCTATAAATAATCATGACACCAGTAGTATTTCCACATGCATTCCTTAAGGACTGTAGCTGCTGACTGCAGATGCAGAATTCTTGTCTCTATTCTGTATAACATTAATTAGCGTTTTTATATATCTATTTTACCTTAGTGTAATTATCACATCATACTGCTGCATATCGACTTAGCACCACATACTTTAGTTAGAGACATATGGAAAAAACAGTATGGATAAATACCCAGATAATTGTTTCTTTGGCATTTGTTTCCAAATGCATATAAGCAGGGGTTTTTGGCATAATCTTTGCTGCACCACTGTACACTTTTTTTTTTGTTTTAATTCATTTTTTTTCCTGGAGTCCTGTCTTGTTTTAATTATTGTGTTCTGGAAGCTACATAACTCTTCTGGCATGAATAACAGTGGCATGAGGTTTTCACAGATGTCTCATAATGTCAGACTAAATATAATTATACCACTTTTGTACTGTTTTTCACCTGCATCAACTCCTCGGTTAAGCTTTGCTCCCTTTTTTTGTTCTGGCATC
This sequence comes from Sakesphorus luctuosus, assembly GCA_013396695.1. Lineage (NCBI taxonomy): Eukaryota > Metazoa > Chordata > Aves > Passeriformes > Thamnophilidae > Sakesphorus > Sakesphorus luctuosus. The sequence continues at coordinate 581,863 of VWZD01002608.1, forward strand.
TTAACATATTTTTCTCTGCCTTTAAATGCTTATATGCAGTCAAGTGCTACTGTTCACAGCTATAACTGATGGCAGGTTCAAATACTAGGAGCCACATGCATCTTACAGCTGTCTTTGCTTGCTACTTGACCCTGTTGTCCTTTGGAGAGGGGGCATGCTCAGCACTGCTGAACTGAAGGTGACTGTTCTACCTGGTATATTTCAGATTGAAAAGAGAGCCTAAAACACAGTTCCAAATTTCATAATGTTAAAACCCAAATCATTTAGAGTTGATGAAAATATTTCATTTTGACAAAAGTGCTCTGATTTTTGACAATTTCAAATGTTATGTTACAGTGTTATGTACAAAATAAAACAAATTTTTCAAATCATTTTGTAAGAAAATGACAAAATATTTTGACAGTTTCTGAACATTTTCTCCTTTACTCTCCACAACAAAATTGCAACAGAATCTACAGGATTTTCTTATTCAACACAATTATATTTCTCAGTGAAAAAATATTCCAGCTAAACTTTTTTTCCAGCTAACTATAGCAAAACCTGAAGAGAAATCTGTGAAAAGCCAGGCGCTATCAGCAAAAAATATGAAAAATTAATTCATTATATAACTTGAAAATAAACAAGAGTTGCTGCCAAATACATCTGAAATCACTTCAGACTCAGGATCTGCTTCAGAAATCCAGAAAGAAAAAGTGGCTTTGCTACTCAGGCAGAAACTCAACATGAAATTGCTACAGAAAACATCCCTTAATGTTCATATTAAACACTTTGGAGAGCATTTGGAGTCAATGCACTTTATGCAAGGTTATTCACTGGACATATTTAAGCAGGGATTGGCATAGTGAAGGTTCTGGAACAATTGAAATTTTATAGAATAGTCTTGAACCAGGTGTGGTGGAAATTGCATGTTTGCTCCCATGCCTTGCAATGCATGGCTTTGGGTCAGCTGGGAATGAATTGGCCCAGCAGATACCAATGCACTCAGATATCACAGTAGAAGAATGAGTCCAATGAATTTCTGGCATACTGCATGGCAGCTGTCCTAGTATATGGCATCTGTGTTGATATGTGAAGCTTTCAGTTCCAGGTTTACTAGCTCACGTAGCCGTGCTGAAGAACAGGCAGACACTATGCAGAGCTGGAGAGCAGGTGGCCACAAATGAAGTCAAATTCCATTGCAGAGACGTTTTGGTGAAAAGGAGGTCTTCTGGGAGCATGGCCACAGTTATGGTTTGCCTGCTTCCAGAGCTAAGAATGTGAAATCTCGAGCCATTCTTCTCTTAAATGCATCACTGTTGATGAGAACTGGGAAGACTAAGGACCATAATGCAGGAGTCCTAAACAGGTTTGCAACCACTAATTATTTAGTGTTGTGCTGTAACTATTAGTCACACCAATGTTGCCTCTAGTAAAATTCCACTTTCCCTCTAGAGTGGCTTTGAAATGGTCACATTGCTGTTAATTTGTTCACATATTCTGGGAGTTTTTAACTTCACAGAATGGAAGATGCTATCCTAGGGCACCGAACCTAAAAGGAGGATCTAAGTGTGGCCTTTCACATTTCCAGGAAGTGTCTAACTTTTCTTGGAATTCTTGGTGGAGGGCAAGGAGTGGCCCAGGTGCTCCTTTCCACATGAGGCTGCACTTTCAGATTGTCTATGATGGGTTGCACCTCCTGCCTAACTAACTGTAGTCACAGGTTGCTCACTTTGATGTGTTAGAAGACTGCGGAAAAACAGTTAATCTTTTCACGAAGTCATATTTTTTCAGCTGTTCTTACCTGAGGGACTTTTGGGAGCTAGTATGTATCTTGCAGTCTGAAGTACTCTGTCCTAATTTTCAAGAGGGTGAGATTCAAATGGCCATCCAACAAACATCTACTTTAGTGTGTGCTGAGCACTTTTCAGCTCCATTGACTATATTGAGTAGCAATCCATTCAGACTAATAGATACTTAGACAGCTAGTACACATATAGGAAAGTAATTTCAGGTGCCCTCATTCCAAACTGGATCTCACATGAGTTTTTCAATAGCACATCTTCACATCTTTCAGCTTCCCTGCTAATGCTCTGGTTCTTTATGTTTGTTAGAACAGATCAATCACTACTAGATTGGTGCCCTGCAGTCTAAACAGGGACAAAATGGCAACAGCTCTTGACACTTTTTGGGTTTGATCTATCTATCTTAAACTATTATAAGCCTTGCTACTGCTTTAAATGTCCTTGTTTCATCTAAACAAAAAAAAAAAAGTTTTTGCACTAGCAGACCAATGATAGTGATCAGGTGGACAGAGTAAGAGATAATATTTACACAAAATGGAATTTTTCTCATTTTGCTTTCTTTTGTGAAATAATTCTCTATCTCCTTGGGCCTGAGAGGAGATAATGAATAGAATCAAAAGGACAATATCTTTTACATGAATTTGGCTGAATTTGAGTAAAGGAAGAGATAAAGACTGAGTTAAATTGTCTGTCAAATTCTCCATTAAACTAATGAGTGTGAGATGTTTATGTTTACATATGAGTCTTAGGTTTTGAAGAGTTAGGTTGGGAAACAGAATAGTGGAAAGAGGCTGGTAAGTTGGGGGACCCGTCTTTGGCAGCAATTAACATCACAATAAATGGTATCATCTCTTAAAACAGACATTAATAATTTAAGGTGTTTCATAATGATGGCACTTCAGTATCTAAGGAAATGAATATGCATCTCACTAAGTGTTCATTTATGGCCATATTACCTCTGTATCTGTGATCCAACACATTCTAGTACCCAAGGGGTTTCTTACATGAAGAACTTACTGTGAATTAGTTATCTGGGGCAGAATTATGTGATATAAGAATGCAGTGACACAGAAGGCATCTCTGGGTGACAAAGTGGTACATTCTTAATGTATTTTTAGAAAACAGCAATTGTTATGTGGAAAGAATTACAGCACAAACTTGGCAGAACTGTTATTATGGAAGTCACAGGTCAAAGATATAGGTATTTATGGAGATATTTTAAATAAAAAGTTTTAAATAAGATGTATCTGAAAGATCTTTGCATTCATGGAGTCACAGGATGCAGTAGAAAGACATCTCTGAGGATCATCGAGTCCAGCCCTCCGCTTCAAAGCTTAGTGAACTAGTGGAGGTAGTACAAGGCCATGTTCAGCTGAGGTTTTAATATCTCCGTGGAGGCTCCATAGCTCTTCAAGCAATCTGTTCCAGTGTTTTGCTACCTGCACAGTTAAACAAAACAAAACAAAAGCAAAACAAAAACCAAAAGAATCCCCCATTTTTCTTATGTTTACATAGAATTTTCTGCATTCTGTACCCATTCTCTCCTGTCCTTCTCATTGGCTCCATCTTCTTACTATTTTCCATCAGCTGTTTATATACATTGATAAGATCCTCATGGGCCTTCCCTTCCCCAGTCTGAACAGCCCCAGCTCTCTCAGCCTCTGCTCATATGTTATATATTCTTGTACCTTGACCCCCATGGCTTCTGATGTACTCAGTCCAGTATGTCCATATCTCTCTTGCACTAGAGAGCTCAGAATGGGATCCAGTTTTGGGATAGACCTGGACTTTGTGAAATGGACAAAAGAGGGATAGATGAAGATGCTGAGGTCGAGGAGCCTGGTCCTGGGAATGTTAATGTTTTACACTAAATTTAATGTTTCCTGCTTAATAAATGTAAGGTCACCAGGTCTATCCATTATATTTTCCCTATAGTAGTCCTTATCCAAGTTCTTCTTCCCATAAACCCCTAGGATTTTCCCGCCAACCCTACCCTGATTGGCCCCAGTTTGGTGCATTGCAGTAGTTCTCCTTATATGGTTATGTTCGGATCCCTGTTCCCCATTGGTCCTTTCCCTGTTCCTCCCCCCTAGTTACGCGCAGACCAATGGAATGCTTCTCTCCTCCCCTTTCTCCTCCCATGTTCTAGAAACCTCCCTTGACCCTTTATAAACTGGGCACCTCAATAAACCTTGGTTCTTCTGTTGCCACCTAGTCTCAAGTGTGGTTCTTCTTTGGGAGGCTGCACCGGGCTGGGTGCGGGGGGAGCCATCCCAGGCTTCAAGAGGCGGCCTAAAGGAGCTGATATCACTTCAAGCTTTTCGGCCATAGTGCCTCTCAGAGCTGAAGACCTGTGCTCCTATTTTTGGAGCTTCACCATCCACTGATAATCCAGCACTCCAGATATGTCTCATTAGTGATAAATAGGGGGGGGGGGGGGGGT
>VWZD01002608.1:586094-601292 GCA_013396695.1 Sakesphorus luctuosus
AAAAGGTGGGGGGGGGGGGATTGCCTCCTTGACCTTCTGGCAATGTTTTCCATTATTGAGCCCAGGATGCTGTAGGCCTTCTTGGATAAAAGTGCATGTTGATGGCTCATGGTCATCTTCTTGTCCACCATAAGGATATTTTCTGTCAATCTATTTTCCAGACAATTGGCTCCACTGTGTACTACTTCCTGGGTTTCTTCCTCCCTGTGTGCAAGATTTTGCACTTCGCTGGTTAAAGTACCTCAACAAGGGATCAACACTTCAAATGACCTCTCCAGACCCCTGAGGTCCCAATGAATGGCAGTACAATCCTCTGATGTATCAGCCACTTCTAGTCTTGTGTCATCGCCATATTTGTTGAGGGTGAGCTCATTCTCATCTTCCAGATAATTCATGAAGCTTCTGAATAGTATTGGCTTTAGTATTGAGCCCTTACCACTAGTGACTGGCTTTTGGATAGACTTTGTGCTGCTGATCACTACTCTTCAATAAACCCTGCATTTCAGACCATTTTCAATTTCTCTTACCTGCAGAAGCCCCTCTCTCCAGATTTCACTCTAGGTAAGCTTTGGCTTTCCTACTTGCAGAGAGTGCCTCTGCACTCGTCCAAAGTCACCTCTCCCCACTTTCACCTCTACTGTCAGGTGCTCCTTGTTCATCCCTGCAAGTCTCTGATACCTTTGCTTGATTTTATGCTCATCAGAATGGGCTACTCTTGAACTTGAAAGAAGTGATCCTTAAAAATTAACCAGTCTTCCTGGAGCTCTCTTGTCTCTAGGATCATAATCCATGGGATTCTTCCAGAAATGTCCCTGAATAGACCAGAAGCACTGTCATACACAGGAGTTATGAGTCTGAGACAGACACAAAATGCCTATTGTGGTATTCAGAAATTAGCGGACTGTGTAGACTATTCCTTTAAAAGCTAGTAACTTGGAAAGGAAGGTATTATGAACACAAAAACACTCGAGACAATATGATAGCTAAGATTATCAGAAGAATCTTAATACTGCTTCTAAAAAACCACCGTATTTTCTAATAAATATTTATTTAGTAAATGCATCACCTCAAATTAGTCAGTTCTATGTCCTAAGGATCCTAAAATTGTGCAGCTTGGTGTCACTTTAATGTAAACTGTATGGAATTCATCAGTGTGAAATGTACAGAATAAATTCCCTATGAACTATCCCCCAGATACTTTCAGAGTCTGTGTGGGAAAAAAAAGGGGTCAAATTACACTGAAGATACTAAAATGATACAGGCAAACTAAGAAAGGCACAGAAAAAGCAACAAAACTGTTCTATGCACTTGGAATCACTTCCATAGAGGAAAAGTCTCAGCATGGCTGGAGTCCTTGGCTTGGAAGAGGATGACAAAAGATATGACAGCAGACCATAGAATCATAAAACATATGGAGATACTGCACCTGGAATGCTGATTCTGTTTTTGTAACCAAAAAGTTAGGGAGTACTCACTGAGATTGTTAAGGTAAAACAAGCAGTTTGTAAGCAATGCATAATTACATTGTGGAACAGACTTAATATTTTGGGACACTGGGTATTAGGGACCTTAAAAGTGAGATAGAATAGGTCTATCAGACATACTGGTTTGCCTCAGGAAGACTATGGACTTCCTCAATACCAGGCCACTTAATATTTGTCCTAGTTCTTATACCCCTCCTACAAACTTCTGCTATTTGCCACAGTGAGAGGTAGGAAACTGGGTCACTGTGGTCTTTGTTTGATCCACCATAGCATACATTAGTTTCTTACAACTTTTACCCAGAGACATGTACTTTTATATTCAGTCTAAGGTGAAAAATTCTGTTTAGGCTGTGAAAGAGCAGGGTTTCCTGTTCTATTGTATTAGGTCTGTCTGAGACAGAACTAACTTTCCCCATAGCAGCTCTCATGGTACTGTACTTTGTAGTTGGAGCTAGAAGGGTGTTAATAACACACTGGTGTTTTGGCCATTGCTGAGCAGTGCTAGTGGAACATCAAAGCTGCCTCTCCCAACTTTCTCCACAAAGACCAGTGGGCTGGGAATGGCAAAGAAGTTTAGAGGGGTACATAGCCAGGATAGAAGACCCAAACTGTCCAAAGGCATATCACATACCTTTTGATCTTGTCCTGAGCAAGAAAAACTAAGAGAAATAAGAAAGAGATAGACATTCATTATCAAGGCATTTGTCAAAGTAACTGCTATGCATACTGGGGCTCTACTTCCTAGGTGTAGTGGGTGGGAGTGTGAGGCTTAGACAAATTTGTTAAAGAAGCCCTGTCATTGAGTTATGAGATACAGAAAGGACTCCTTTGATTTCTAAACCCCTTCTCAGAGAGTGGTCTGGGCATGGCTTAATCCAGTCTTAGCCTCGGATTATGCCAGTGGTTCAAATTTATGGAATTACAGAGGTGTGATTGAACCACTTTGCCCAACAGGTTTTAATGATTATCAAAATGATAATATTTATAAAATGAATCATTTATTATTCAAAATGATCAGAAAAAAGACCTTGATCAGAATTATTTACTACTCAGTATAAAAAGCTAAAAATCTACTAGTGAAGTATTATATAGCATAAAGTAGTATAGTATAAGAAAGGATAATGCACTATATTGAAGTAAATATTAAAGCAATTATATTAAAGCTAGCAAAAAAAAAAATAGAGACTTTATGTGTCTCACCCTGACCAATGCTCATGAGGAGATGACTTTCTCTCAACCTTGAGGAGTATCCTTGTCATGTGTCCCCAGACAAGGGAGGAATTTCCACACATAACACATACACCCAATAAGGGTTATGTCAGAAGAATCTGACTGTGTGGAAGGGGACTGGACTTGTACAGCATGAAGTGATTGACTTGTAGTCACATATCAGTAGGGTGGCAGACTAGCTTGTCTGTCAAAACCTGCTTCAGAAGCAGGATTTGTATTCAAAGTCAGGTAAATCAGGATGGTTTTAGTATATTTTAACACCAAGACAGGATCCTGCCACCAGCAGTTGAGCATGTCCAATAGCCTGCATGATGGTTTGCATAGTGTGCATTGTCTGATTGGATTTTAGATCTTAACAGTGTGGGCCTATCCTGCCACACTAGGAAATGACCTGCTTCTGGAAAGTAGAGAATAAAGCCTTTTGGGTTTTTTGCTTTGATTCCATGTATAGCCTTTGCTTTTCTTCATTAAACTGCCATTATCTTGAACCACAAGTCTTTAATCTTATGTTCTTCACCTCAGCTGCTGAGGAGAGGAATTGAAGAGCAGCTTGGTAGGCACCTGACTGGCAGCCAAGGTTGACCTAGGAGCCCAGCAATGGGGACCTAAAGGAATTCAAGATAATGACAGTAATTGCAAGATTTAACAGGAAAAATGTGGGCTGGACATTGCCAGACTGTGGAATTGTGGAGAATATTTTTATAATTGTGACGGAGGGATGAGGGGTAGAGTGTGTGTAAATTCACTTTAAAAAGTCTCCACAGAAGACTAACCTTCAAGGTATGCATTGGAGAACAGATTCTTAAACAAACATAGGGCCAGCTTTTACATTGATTCAATAGGTGGCAGGTTGATTGACCAAAAGAGACCCTGATGCAAGGAAGTGATGCTCCTTTAGACTTGTTATCATTCAGTAGTTAAGCCATTAGAGAAAATTTAATAGTCTGGGAAAAGAAAATGAGTTAAATCAAATTTATTTCAGCCTCAGTAAAATGCTTGATTCAATTACTGTAAGAAAAATTATCAGGTTTTCTTAAGAAAGAGAAATGGGAGACTAGAATAATTGAAGATTCAGGTTTTCATACAGAATACCAGATGTTACTGTTGCCACAAACTTAAGAAGTGTCACTTCGAAAAAGATACTGGGCTAGCATTCAGGAGGAAATGGGTGACCTTGAAAAGTGAGAGAATAAAAGCAGTAAAGCACTCAGTCAAGAAAAACATGACTTTATGCAAAAAACCTAAATCCCTGAAGATGAAACTTGGTTTGTTTATATAGTTAGTTATTTGGTGTGTTGCCTGCAATAGCTTGCAACAAATCTGAGACCTGCTGTGGTGCTCCTGAACAGGCCTTTTCCTGTTTATAGGCTTTGCTTAAACAGCAAAGTCCAAAGTATGGATATGTAAAGCTGCTCTTGGCGCTGGAGAGGTTTATGTTGTGTTTTAGAGAGGAAGTTGCTTCTACAGGACCATGTGAGAGCTCTCAGAGTTCACACTCAAGGTAGCAGCCACGGAAGAACAGGTAATACCAATGACCTTTGGCTGAGAAAAGGACAAATGTTTAGCTGAAAATGTAGGGGTTTGGCCTATTTGGCTATTGTGGGTTTGTTCAAAGTCCAGCCTCAACAGGGAAATGAGATGGAAAGAGATGTTTGCTGCTACCAATTCTACTGGTCTTATTTTATACATGGTGTCTGCCAGCACGTGGCGGTTGCACAGTGAGCATCCCACAGAGGTCAGACACTTTTGTGGCTTTCCAGATTTTGGGTTTTGTAGTGTATCACTTGATTTGAAGAAGCATTTCTGGGCAGTAAGCATATGCAGCTTTGGGTCCAGCTGGCAGGCTTCTGTAGTGTCAGCACAGCCAGCGCTTCTGACAGTCTCAACACTGCAATTCCTGATTTCAGTCTTGTGTTTTGTATTGGGCTTCTGTGGACCAAGTCAGACAACACATTCATTGTGTCCTGACATGCCTCTGCCACTGTATTTCATGTAGAGCTGCCTCTGCTCTCAGTTCTGCCCCTTCAAACATCTGGGCTTATGAGGTATAAAGAAATTTTTTTCCTTTAAACTTTCTTCTTTAGATCAAGCATCAATCAGTATCATGGCCATGCCATAGAGGACTGGAAGTTCCTTTTAATGTTCAGTTCTCAGACCAAAGATGAAACTTGTCTTTTTTTTTTCCTGTAAAGCAAGACAGTCTTTACATAAGACAGTGGCAGGGAACACTTGTCCAGACATAGCCTAATTTCCTTTCTCTTTGAGAAATATTTGGGCATGAACAGAAAATTGTCATTAGTTTCTATTTTGCTATCCATTTCTTTTATCTTGGGTCTGCTTGAGCTTACAAACTTCAAATGAACACATTACTGAATCAGTATGCTCTTCACTGCCATTTTTTTTTCTGTGATTGATTTCTCACATGGCTTATCGAAGGTGAAATTTAGGCTGGGCTCAACAATTATGCAAAAATGGTAAATATCTTCATACATATGCCTGATTACTTTCCCGTGAAATTTTAAAAAACAAAAATGTGCATTTGCTTTTAATCCTAGTATCATGTGTACTCATCTTATCTAATGGTATAGATACTGCTTCAGCTGAACACTGCAACACTGATGTTGAAGAACCCTCCTGCTCCTGATCCTTCTGGAGCATGGTCTCCATGTGCTCACTTAGGCTACCTGCACAAGAAGGCCCTTGGCATAATCTTTGGGTTCTTTGTACAGAACATTGCTCTGTCCATTGCAGTGTTTCTTCCATTTGTGGTCTTCCTCCTACATGTGTGCAGGTAAGACTAGCCCCTGCTCCTTTATAACCAGGAAGGGATTTATTGCTTTGCGTGCATCGTTCAACAGAAGTAGATATTGTTTTATTACATTGCAAAAGTCATTCATGAACAGAGATAAAATATGATCTTAATCTTTATTCAAGCGGAGCTCAAAATCACAGCAGTAGATTTCTTATTATCCCTTTCCAGAAAGCAGAGGCTGAGGAGAAGCAGCAAGACTGAATTAGGGATCATGTTTCCTAGGCTGAAGTGGTATTCCTGAGGGTGAGGTGCTGTAGGTTAGCGTGGTTTTGATGATACTGCAGTCACACGTTCTCAATATATACTGAAGTTTCTGATCTTCATGCTCTTCATGGTCTTTTCAGACATATTTCACAATGTAGTAGAGTGACCAGGTCCTAGGGATGGTGCAACACCACAGAGTAAGAAAAATAAATGAGAGCACTGTATTTTAATGCAATAGCAGCCAGTGAAATGTCTTAAGCACACTGTGATGTTAACTCACCTTTATTTTAACCTTTTTGTATAATTGAGTTCTGTGGAAAGAGACATCCAACTCTTTGATGATATTAAACCTTCTAAGGACAGGATGGAGTCAACAAATTTTCCCCTCCTCCCCTCAGGATGGGATTCTGAGGCTAAATAAAAAGTATTAGAGGGGCATAGTACTGGAGGAGGGGCAGAATCTCTTTGCCATGCATCAGGAGTCAGACTGATTTGGATCATAAATTTATAAACTTAACCAGAGCAGGATTTTCTGAACTTGCTCACTGAACAGACCTTTTTCTCATGTTTGCTACTTTAAATGCAATATTATTAGTGAGAAAGTACTTATTTTAATTTTATCTCTGGGTTTCTTCATATGCTTCTATTGGTTTTGGTGCAGCATCTTTGACTCCCACTTGCCTATTGTGCTCAGAAAAATGTCACACCGACCTTCAGTACCTGCTGACTGAAGACTGTGCTGTAAGAGCTGTTCTGATGCCATTTTGGCTTGTTTATCAAGCCCTCAACTCACAGAACCTGATGTCATGTCAGATAGCAGAATCACAGAGTATGCTGAATTGGAAGGGAACCATAAGGATCATCAAGCCCAACTCCTAGCCCTGCACTGGACAGCCCCAGGAGTCACACCATGTGCCTGAGAGCATGATACAAATGCTTGATCTGTCAGGCTTGGTGCTGTGACCACTTCCTTGCGGAACCTGTTCTAGGGCCCAACACCTTCTGGGTGAAGAACATTTTTCTAATATTCAACCTAAACCTCCCCTGACACAACTTCAGGCCATTCCCTCAGGTTCTGTCACTAGTCATCATAAAGAAAAGATCAGCGTCTGCCCCTTCTCTTCCCTGCATGAGAAATTTGTAGACTGCAATTACGTCTCCCCTCAGTCTTCTCTTCTTTAGGCTCAACAGACCAAATGCCCTCAGCTGTTCCTCATACAGCTTCCTCCTAAGGCCCTTCACCATCTTTATTGCCCTCCTTTGGACACTCTTTGGTGGCCTAACATCTTTCTTACCTTACGGTGCCCAAAACTGCACACAATATCCAAGGTGAGGTTGCCCCACTGCAGAGCAGAACAGGACAATCCCTTCCTTTGACTGGCTGGTGATGCTGTGCCTGATGACCCTCAGGACACAGTTGGCCCTCCTGGCTTCCAGGGCACTGCTGGCTCATATTCAACTTTCTCCTATTGAACTTCATATGGTTGGTGATTGCCCAGTCTTCTAACTTGTTGAGGTCTCTCTGCAGGGCCTCCCTGCCTTCCAAGGAGTCAATAGCTCCTCCCAGTTTTGTGTTATCAGCAAACTTGCTTATTATCCCTTCCAGTCCTTTGTACAAATCATTTATGATGAAGATGTTGAAGAGCACAAGGCCCGAGATGGAGCCCTGTGAACCCCACTAGCGACAGGTCACCAGTCCGATGTTGCCCCATTCAGTATTACTCTCTGTGCTCAACCCATGAGCCAAATGCTCACCCACTGTATGATGTGTTTATCCAGCTGTGTGCTGGACATTTTGCCCAGAAGGATCTTGTGAGAGACAGCATGGAAAGCTCTACTGAAATCCAAACAGATGACATCAACTGGCTTCCCTTGATCATCTAGGTGAGTTACTTTGTGATGAAAGAAAATCAGGTTAGATAAGCAGGACTTTTCCTTCATGAAGCTGTGCTGACTGTGACAAATGACTGTGTTGTCTTTCAGGTGTTTTTCAATACTTCCCAGAATAATCTTCTCCATGACTTTACTAGATAATGAAGTAAGACTGACAGGCATGCAGTTTCTGGGATCATCCTACTTGCCCTTCTTGAAAATCGGGACAACATTTTCCAGCTTCCGGTCAGCTGGGACCTGTCTGCATTCCCAAGACCACTCAAAAATCATTGAGAGAGCTTCTGCGATGACATCAAAGAGATGGTTGAGGATATGGGTATGAATCCCTGTGGGCCACATAGATTTGAAGGAATCCAGCTGGAGCACCAGATCCCACACCGTTTCAGGTTTGACTGGGAGTTGATCATTCTCATAGTCATGGTCCTCCAGCTCAGGGCACTAAGACCCTCTTGGTTCATCATCAGTGATGAAGAGAGAGAGGCAAAGAAAGTGTTAAACACCTCTGCCTTGTCTCTGTCCCAGTTTGTGAGGTGACCATCCTCATCCTGTAACGGGCCTGTGATATTTCTATATGCCTATTGCCATTAGTGTATTTGAAAAAAATCTCTTTTTATTGTGCCCCGTATTTCTGGCAGCTTCAACTCCAGTTGAGCTTTGGCCAAACAAATTTTCTCCCTGCAGTGGCAAATAGCACCTGTGATTTCTTCCCATGTCACTTAACCTTGCTTCCACTGGGCATACACTTTCCTTTTTTGCCTTGTTTCCAAGAGAAGATTCCTGCTCATCTGCAGGTAGTTGAAAAGACCACCTGGCAAGATAGTAACAAGAAAACTCCCTATTCTTTTCTTATTGATGTCTGCTGGATGTTTTATATCTTTGCAGAACTTTACAGGGCAGTTCACCAGATAGTTTATTCTGTGCATAACATTGAAGAAAAGATACCTTGCTGATTTCTTTGTTTTTTCTCAAGTTGAATGTTTTCCTCCCTTTCTTTCTGAAGTGTCAAAGAGCACCCAGACCTTTTTAATTCTTTATGCCCTTCACTAAAATCACAAAGATCCAATTGATGAGGAAATCTTCGATAGAAGTGTGTGTTTTGCATTGAAGCACTGTTCATAAGGAGGGGGTTTAGGAGCTCCAGGGATAGCAATTAATTCTTTAGTTTCACTTGATAAAAGCTCCCTAAATTCATAGAGAATAGTTCTTCTGCACAGAACTGGAGAAAGAATGTCTTGTTCCCTGGGGCGGACAGAAAAATAAGGTTTCATCTAAGTTGTTTTGGTTTTCGGTATTAGGGGTTTTTTTTCCTGTCTCTCTCTTTTCTTTTGTTTTGGTTTTTTTCTCCTTTTTTCTTTTAAAGTAAGTGCAAAAGTCAGGCTCAGCGCTATTATTTATTGCATTTTCAGGCTGATGAACACTGTGTACCTGCTCATCCTTTCCTTCCAACCTTTGTAAAAAAGAAATTAGATTTGAAATAGGCTAGTAAATATTGGTATACCTAATTTTCAGTTTTCAGATCTTCAAACAGCTTTCCTCAAGTATGCAAACTCCAGGATGGACATGGATGTCCATCAGCCCCTGGGTGACCACTAAAGTCAAAACGAGCACACGGCTTCCTCCTGTTGTATGTATTGAAAGACTTGCTATAGATTAACTTCTGAAATAGGTTTCATGAATAAAGTTCAGAATGTTAGCTGGAAGTATAAATGCTCTTAAATCAAAGTTTCTTAAACTCATGCTTTCTGAAGTATCAAATGAGAAAATTACAACAGATTAGGATAGGTAATAAAATAATAAAATCCAGATCAGGACCTTACACTAATTCTGTATTCGCTATCCTATTGTTCTAACAACTTTCACAAAACTGAATGAAGAGGAGTGATTAAATAGCACATCTGCACCTGAAATATTATTTATTAATATTATAACTTGTAAAGGATAACTACAAATCTCAATTGTGGAATAGTTACAGTGTAATAAATTCTGCTCTTGTGTCAGCACCCTCTGAGCAGAAAGAGGGGAGGAAACTGAACTGAGCCTTCATCTCATGCACACAGCCTGATTATATACAGGCTTTAAATCCAGCTCTCATTCCACTTTATATTTTCATTTCCATTCAGTTTCTAGTGAAGTGTTCCTGTGTTCTTGAGAAAAAAGGAGGACATGATTAGGTAACAGAGTGAAGTATGCATGCGTTTGCAGAAAGCAGTGTCATCTCTTCCCTAAAACTGATTAGTTATTGTTCCCTTAAGTAGCACTAACTATGCTCATGTGCTTTGCAATCCCAGCCATAAGGCATAGGCACTGGCCAAATGCCAGTGCAGCAGCCCACTGATGCCATTCATAGAAGACAGAGTCTGAAAAACCTCCAGGGGAGATCCTCTGAGGAGACTGAAACTTTGGTCCATGTTTTTCAGGAATCCTCTTCCCAAGGAACATTTTTAGCGGCCTTGGTCCCTGACAGCTCATGCTCATTTGCTTGGCTGGTCAGTGTCATGTAGGAAAGAAGTCTAAACACTTGTATCTTAAAATCCATTGTGTCCTGATTAATTCATTTGATCAGCCTGTTTTTATACAGTAAGGGAATATAAGCATAACTATGATTATGATTATCTTGTGCTGATTTTACACAAGTTTCTGTATGCTCAATTATTTTTTTCTGAACAGGCTGGTTATGCCACAGCAGACACATTTGGAATTTTGATTTAAGACTGCTGTATGGGAATGTTTCATGTTTTACATGTTTCACTGCGTTAATCATCCTCAGTAACAAAACTGAGAGGACAAGGATAAAAAAAGGACAAAAGACAGTCTCTAGGGACAAACTCCTGCTTTATGTCAGTTTGAAGGGGGAGACTTTAAATAAAGGCAGTCAGCTCCACAAAAAAGCTCTTCCCCTGCCAAGTGAAAAAACAGGGATCTAGAGCTTCAGTGCTTTTCAACCAGTTGCCTTATGAGAGCCTTACTGCACTAAAAGGTGAAATGCAGAGCAGCAGTGATTGAGACAGCAAGGGCATCAGGCTGCAGGAGTTAAGGGCCAGCTGCAGCCACCTGTTTCCCTCACTCCTCAGGGAGCCACCAGGACCCCTACCAAAGGGCTCTCTTCCCAGGGAGACCTGAAAGCAGCACTGAGCATGGCAGGAACAGACATTTACTGCCTTTGAGTCTCAGCATATGACGTGGCCTCAGCAGGTATGGAGGGAGCTATGAACAGACAGATGGGGGATTCTTCTGGTGTGTATTATAATTTTAACAAAACAAACAAACAAAAACAAAAAAGTAAGAGACACACACACAGAGACCCATAAAGGATATTAGATTAATTTCTTCCTTTGTCTGCTATTGTGTTACTGTCTGTTTACATAATTAAATCACTGGAGTTTGTCCAGTCTCACAGACTTCTAACATATCTGATGCAAACTGGAGGCTGCCTAATACTCATTATTAGGGACTGACTAAAGCAAATGGTGACACCTGTAAGATACTTTGATAGAACTTATTTAAAATACTTAAACATAGAAATACAATAACCTGTGGTTATTCTTTTTGTGTAAATATTTCCAGTGCTCAAATATTTCTTTGTGAGCAGTTTGTAAGCATGAGATTGCCCGACAAATTAATCTATACCCACAGGTTATTTTACTGTGCAGCTATTTCTACTGAAAGTTAATCATGAACAGATAGATTATACTTTGAAGTTCTGGTCGACGGCCTTTAAAAGTGAACGTATATGTAACAAGCACAAACAGTTTGTGCTTATATAAACTTCAAAACAAATATTTTGTGTTATTTGCATAAATATGAGGTTCATGTATGAATACTCAAGTTTGGGCATCTCTGAAATTGAACTTAAACAATGTAGTGATAAGGACAGTTAGATACAGTCATCAAATCAATTAGTAACCTAAAAAATATATTGCGAGCATCACTGAAGACAGACAAGATATTGAGGAAGTTCATAAAAATTCAGCCCTTACTTGTCCTAATTTAGTTATTAGTGATTTAGTAATGTAGCATCTCTAGTAGAGAATGAGTAAAATTAAGAAAAGTGAGGGTTGCATAGACAGGACTATCTGGTCTAAGTGAGATGGGAGCATGTTTTGATAGTTTTCTTCTGAAATAAGCTGACAATGAACACTAATATGTCACGACACACCAAAGATTGATTCAATGAACCTCTGATACAATGATTAGTACAGATGATAGTTAATGCTGCAATTTTCCTACCATGAATTAATGCTCAGCCTGGGTGGTTACCATAAGTAAGCCATTCATCTCTCTCCTACATCACTTCATCTGCAGACATTCAGGCACAACTTTAAACTAGTTCCCAATGAGCAATACTCACTACCATGATGAGTAATAGGAAACAAAATGTTAAATCTGAAAGCAAAGAATCAGCACTAACTTTATAAATTCATCATTCAAATCAAGTCATTTAAGTTATCAAAGTGTGAACTGAAAACATTCTAATTATTTATATCTCCATGTGAAACTTTCTGCACTCATAAAACAGCTGAATATATTGGCAACCAGCAAATATTCTTCATGTGAAACCACTACCTGACCTTAGGTTTTACAGTAATCAATTTTAGTTCTGACAGAATGAGCAATATTCTTGGGTTTCTTTAAGACTTAAAAAAGGTCTGGCTTAATTCTCATATTTTTCTTGGGAAAGAACTGTGGAAATATGTAGTCCAAGGGAACCAGAGCAGATTTGTAGGCAACATTAGTGGTACAGGAAATGTAATGATGGCATACCATCCATATATTTGATTGAAAAATGTATTTTTCAGCTTTGTGCTTACTGGTTGCAGTGGTAGGTGATAGCTGCTAAGTATGAAAAATATAACAGATTCTTGAACTTTGAAGATCTCAGCCTGAAGATATTTAGTATTTTAAATAGTTCTCTTAATATATTTTTTGTGAAGTTTGGAAAAGCTAAAGAACTTTCTGGTAACATATGGAGTTCTGTATCTGTGGTTTTGGTTGATACGCACATTTTGTAGTTATGATCAGTCATCATGGTCTATGATGTCTATCATCCCAGAATTTTTATCTTTATTTTGAACATGTATATATTTGTATACTAGGAAAAGTATGGGTCCAGGTATGTGACTATCAATATTCAAAAATCCTGAAGTCCTTTCTGTGCTGTGATGTGTTGTTATCTTTTAGATATGACTCCCCTGAATCTTTTAGGTAGGACTGTCTTCTTCCTGATACTAAATACTGACACTTTAACTATTACCTCCAAAATGCATTAGTACCGTATTTTCAGAGGCAGCGTGTATTTCAGACATGTATTCTTCAAATATCATATTTTCTTTCACCAACATTTTGTTCTGAGGCAGAGAGTCTCACAAGCAAAAGAAAGCAACAAAATGTTTGTCTTTTGCATTCAGCTAACCTTGGATCATGATATATAATCTATTTCAGGGATTACAGCCTACACCTGAGTTCTAAAGGAGTCAGAGGAAATGTCTCCTCTTCCTGTGACTTTTATTGTGATGACAGCAGTGTTTAAATCTACTTTCTGTTTGTACGTGGTAGAAGTCTTGATGCAGACCTGACACAGCATTGCTGAGTTTATCCAACAGATCATACAAACTGGCTGTTCTGGTTCAGTGACACCGCTACCAGAGCAGACCCTTGAATCTCCTGCATATTTTTACTTTAGAAAGACTGATCAATGTATCTAACACACACTGTTCTTCTCACTGCCACTTTGCAGCATGCAACTTCATGTTTCAGCCTTCTCACATGTATCTGTGAAAGTTCAGTGAGCTCCAGCAAAACTAGCAGATAGGGGGGAAAAATAGAGCTTGCTCTCTGTGAACTGTACCATACTATAAATGAGCAAAGAAGCAGTTAAATATCCCTGTTTGTAGACTCCTTGCTTGCAGAGAATCTTGCACATTCCTTTGCATCAATTCTAAGGAAGTTCTTCATAGCTAGAGACAATTTAAAAATAAAAACACTCAGGCTCTCCATCACCTGAAATACAGATTTCCTTGTGAAACATTTCCTTGTGAAGGTGTCTTCTTTCAAATCCATGGCTCCTAATCCATAGTTAAAGGGAAAGAACGTTAATTTTAAAAGGTATAATTTTTTTCATCTGTGTTGCAATGATTGTCCTTTTGCAACAACAAAAAATTATAAGTTTGTGTTTTGATTTTCAAGATAAGCAGATGCTGTTTCAGGAGCTTCCATGTTTACATGAAGACACACTGAGTGTGAACAGTGCAAAAACCAGTACTAAATACAGAAGTGAGTTGTTTCGAAGGCCTTATTCTGTTCACTACTGCAGCATGGAGTAATCAGCCTCAGTCTGGAAAATAACTTGCTATTGTCACAATGTTTGCAGCTGGAATAAAGTTGACTCAAATTGCCAAGAACAAAATTGATTTTGGAATATGGTACAGAGGTATGGCTTATTCTGTCAAAAATGATTGCACACTGGGAAACTGCTGACTATTTAACGTCATTTTCTTTCTTTCCTCCTTTCTTTCTTTCTTTCTTTCTTTCTTTCTTTCTTTCTTTCTTTCTTTCTTTCTTTCTTTCTTTCTTTCTTTCTTTCTTTCTTTCTTTCTTTCTTTCTTTCTTTCTTTTTCTTTCCTTCCTTTCCTTTCCTTTCCTTCCTTTTTTTTCCTTATTAGCAGTTTTCCTAACCAGCATTTTCTTCATAGAATATCATCTTCTGCTGTAAGGAAGATTGTATCCTACTCTTCAACTCATAGATTTATCACACTTAGGAAAAGCAGAAAGTTATTTACTTGTTTGTTTATTTATTTATTTTTGGTGGTTACATAATTAAACCTGCCATGATTAGTTTTATTATGATGAATTACAAAGATAAAAGTGTAGCATGTTTTTTGCCCGTTCATTTCACTTGCAAATGCAGAACAGATCTTCCTTATTGCCTGTGGTGCAATTTCACCACTATAACAGTATTTTAGAGACTGCAAAAATCAGTCATCTGAAGCCTATAGAAGTGTGATTAAGTCTGCTGTGAACTATGAAGGTTTTTCTTTCCTTGTTTACTTTGCTGAAACCAGAGCCTCAGCTGTGACAGAAGATGGCTCTTTTGCCCCAGTGTGCCTGTGATTCTCATCAGTAAGGTCAGGAAGTGAATTAGGCTCTTTTTCCCCCCAAATATTTTACAATTTTTTTAATATGTATCTGTGCACANATTTCAAATCCTCAGTTAAATAAAAGGTTCCTTGGAACTGAACTTCTCCAGAACAATTAGGAGATTGGCTCCTAAATTTTTATTTTCAGTGAAGACCACACAGTGGTCTGGACATAAGCCACTCTTATCCAGCTGAAAAAAACGCTGAACAGTCAGGCTGAATTAAGTAACTTAAGTATAACTGATTTCATCTTGTACTCTGCTCACAAGCCTTCAACTAGGGCAGAGGTCTTAAACCTTTTTCTGTAGGGTGGAACACAAGTCTTTAAAGATCATTTTAAGGACACTCCCATTGTAAGACTGTATGGACTACTTTTACAATGCAGTCATAGCCACAGTATATCCCTGGGGTAAATAGTTTGATTACATAAAATACATGCCAT
>VWZD01002609.1:0-27997 GCA_013396695.1 Sakesphorus luctuosus
AGCAGCCTCTGGGCCTCCTCACTGCATTGGCCCACAATGATGTTGATGATGCCATCGACCAGCTGTTCTGTGTATTGCTCAAGGAGACGCTGCAGCATCTGGACCATGACCTCCCCATCTGGACTGCAGAGGCAGAGGGTGTACAAGATGCTGTTCTCTGTTCTCACTGCCAGCCGCCATCTGGACCCAAATATTGCCTCCAGCCTCTGATGCAGCCAGGGCAGCACAGGGTCAAGGAGATGCTCCTTGTTTCTGAAAAGTTCTGCCCAGACCTTGGGCAGGGGGCCACCCATGGCCTCAGTGGCTGCAGCCCCCTGCTTAGCTGAGGAGGGTGTCCTGCATGGAGAAGATGGAGGGGACCCTGCAAGATGATGGCAGCTCTTTCCATCCAGGAGACCAAGAGCTCCTTCTGCCTGGCTGCTGCCCTCTGGCCGTGTTCCAGGGGGTGTGATGACACTCTTTAGATACTTTTGGTCCTCCAGAGCAAACCTGACAGACTCTATCAGTCTTCTGCACAGTGGGCACTCCAGTTTCTTCTCTGTCAAAGGCAGGATGCAGCCCATGCAGAATTTGTGGCCACAGGGTATCACATAAGAGACATCCTCTTGCTCATCATGGCAGATAGGGCAGCTCCACTCTGTCCCCATGGACCTGTCTATTCTTCTTGTCAATCTCAGGAGTCCTAAGAAGATAGCCCCTGTCGCTGGTGCTATCAAAGAGTTAGATATTGCAACTAAATGGAAAAACCTTGGTCCCTTGCTGTCCCTGGGAGGAGAAACCGCTGGAGAAGGACAGCCTCCTGACTCCCCAAGCTCCAGTGCCCTCTTCACTGCCATACTGGTGTCACTTGACCCTGCAGATCTCGTGGACATACTTTGAAGGCTGTGTCTTTTCGGAAAGCCTGGGAAGATGGTCTCTGGCAGTTGAAAAACTGTAGGATTGTGACTCCTGTCTGTGATAAACAAACATTGGGATTTGTGGCTTAGTAACTTTGGGATCCTGCAGTTTTCATTAAATCTCAGTGCTAGGGCCTGGATTTTTCCTTTCTATCTTTTAAGTTCACCCTTGAATAAGAAAATGTCATGAACTGAATGCAATTTTTATAAGGATGATGTTCTCATAAAGTAAACACCATGGACAAAAAGGCAATGCCAGCCTTAGCGGGCACTGCACACATCAGCGGGTATGCTGCTTAAGCATCACTTGCTTGGATGATGTCTAGTGAAAACCAAGTGCATTGCTTTGCTTCCTGCTGACAGGGCTCAGGGCGTCTGGGAAAGGTTGCACCCTTGAAGGTCAGAGCAATGTAAGATGCTGGAAGGATCTTAAAAAGCACAAACTCTTCAAAGAAGCAAAAGCTCATCTGTGACCATTGAAATTCCCCTGTCTGTGGAACGTGAACTGTGAGTTAAGCCACCTGACAGGAACTTGAGATGAGATTGTCTGGATGTTACCTCAGACTAGGAGGAGGAAAATATAGCCTAAGGGAGCACTCATAGTGGACACAAAGAATCCACAAAGAAAGCCAACCTGTGAAGAAAGCCAACCTGTGAAGCCAATGAGCATTAATTCCCTTCTTTGCTAAAATGGATATATATTGAAAAGTTTTGAATGACCTGGAAACCCCCACCACTGAGAAGACTAGATAAAGAAAGATCCAATGGGACACTGTCTGGACTCAGAGACGGTGGTATCTTTCTAGTTAATCTATCTCGCTTCCACTCTCTTTCTCTCTCCCATGACATCCTCTTCCCTATTTCTTTCTATCTCTCTCTAGCTCACATTTACTGTTAAATAAAATCCATTGGCTTTGGCATGTTGTCATGTTTGCACCTTAATTTGGGTAGAGGCATTTCTCAATAATCAGATCATAACACATGTGCCAATATGACAGACTGCTGCAGTGGGATGTGGGGCTGATCCCTAATCCAGGGAAAGGCACTGGAGAAAGTAGGTGCAGCTTTTATCTTCCCTGAAGTGTGAGTGCATTGGTGTCATGTTCCACTTCTACGTGGAAGGGGGCACACAAGATTTGTAGATGCCTGTAGTCAGAAAAGAATGGCAAAAGCCAAAATGTTTCAAATAAAATCTCATGAAGCTGTATTAGCAAACTGAATACTTAGCAAGGAAATTGGTATACATTTTGCTACCATCTTCTAATAGTAAGTGAAATGAAAGAATAAAAGAGGGAAGAAGGAGAAGGGGTAAAGGGATCATGCAGGGGAGCAAAGGCAATCACCAGTCCTGGGTCCACCACTGATCCAGCCGGCAGGGTGTCTGGGGTTCTGGTAGAGCACCACCCAGGCTCTGTGGGGTTACCTTTTTAAAGATAAATTTTCCCCATCCTGGGATGAAGTTTCTTGCTTTTCATGCAAATAAGTTAGCATGTGCAGTCCAGTCTTCTGGCCTTTCTGGAAATATGCTGGAGGACTTCGAGGATCTTTTGGTGGTCTTGATTCCACTCTATTGGTCTTTCCCACTCCTTGACCCTGCTTCTGCACTTGAGCTGTCCTTTATGTTGTGTGATCACCATGGCTCAGAACAGGAAATTTGGCTCCAGAAAGGTGCTTCCCTACCATCATACTTAAAATTAGTACTATATAATATGACTTAAATTTAAACTAATATAGCTTCAATTGTTCAGTGTCTGGCCACCAAACTAACCACTATCTTCTTCTGTGGTGGGATGTTAGCCTATGGTGAGGGGTCTCTTGGTGGTGCTGCCTGGGGTGGGGGACTTGGCCTGCCTAACCACCCCCTCTCCCAATCTTGGCAGCCTCTGGCAGAAGAAGATGCCTGGCAATAGCAGCAAGTGATGAAGCACTGGCCTGAGCCCAGCCTTCTCCTGAGCAGTCTCTCAGGCAATGGGTGTACTTCAAGAAAATGGGATGGGAGTTGCAGGCAGTACTGAGGACAGGACACCTGCTGGTGTTGTGGCAATATCATTCCCTGATCCTTCTTACATGGTGCTTATGAAGCAGTGGGCAGCTGTGAGGACCCACTGTGGACTGATGAGGGATTTTATATAAGGCAGATATGCCCTGTGCTTGGTTCCCAGAGATCCCAGAGACTGACAATCCCAGGCAAGGACCCTGGCTGGACATGTGTGCCACCCAGAATACATGACATGCTCTAGTTAAAGCCATGGGGTCATAGTCAGAAGATCATCTAGTAGCAATCCCCTCTGCCACGGGCAGGAAAATCCTCTGCTAAAGCGGTAGCATAAAGCTCCATCCAACCTGGCCCTGAAGACTATCAGTGATGAGAGAGTCCAGTTTTCAGTTCTAAGGTGCACTGTACATTCACACACAAACATAAGTACCCTATGTTGAAAGCCTAAGACCCAGTGCATTTCCACCTGTTGGCCCCAAGACCTGTGAGCCCCCAGGACCTGTGTTCCCTTCTTCCCCCTGCACCCTTGCCCTCCTCTCTGAGCAGGCACAGTTCAAGCCCTTTGGAGAGACCCTTTCCCTTGGTGTCCAACTTGCAGGTGCCAGTGCAGGAAGGCCTTGCCACACACAGGAGACTGAGTGGGGCTGGAAAAATGGTTAACTGTGAAAACAGGCAACTTTATTTCAACAACAACTAGGTCAACATCAGCATTTGCTTGCATGCAGGGGAGAAGTGTATGCAGGAGAGAGCAGGCCTTTGGCACTGAGACTGCCTTTGGATCAGCAGGCATTGCCCCAGAAGGCAAGGGCTGTAGCCCACTGCAGGCTGCACTGGAGCCTGTCCATTTTGCTGCTCAAGCTGTTTTTGCCTTAAGGAACTTCAAGAGCTCACGCAGTAGTTTAAAGAACTGCTTCAGCTTCTCTCGTGGGAACGGACAGGGTTTTGCTGGTGTTGGAGTAACTGCTACTGCTGCGCTCTGGCCTATTTGTTCCTGGATCCAGTTGTAGTAGTACTGAGTGGACATAAAGACTGTGGGCTTTTTGGGTCTGGCACAGCCAAATGCCCAGCTGGTCAAGCCAACTTGCCAGTAGATGTCAGCTTTGCTATCTTTGCAGACGAGAGGTCCCCCGCTGTCNAGGACCCATGGATGGGAAAGGGGAGGGAAGCCCCACCAGTGGTGTGATCCCAGGGCTGGGAGCTCGGCTGGCCAGGCAGAGCCTGTGCTGGGCTGTGTTTGGGCAGTGGGGATGTGGCTCCCTGCGCTGCTGGGCGCTGAGTGAACTCTAGCATGCTCCTACCTGGCAGGTGTTCGTGCCACCCTCTGGGTACCCAGCACACACGCTGTCGGGTGTCATGCGCCCCATGTTCCACTCGGTGCTGTTGCAGAGCTCGGTGTCGATGAGGAGGACCTTGGCCTCCTTCAGCCTGGTCTCTGCTGGAACTTCAGCTGTGAGCAGAGAAAGGAATGAGGTCCCAGCAGCTCCTTGCCCATTTCCCTGGCCTGTCTGTGGGGCAAGCCCTTCCCTAGGGCTTGGCTGTGGCTTTGGAGAGGTGTTGGAGCACTGTGTCACTGCTGTCTGCCTTCGGGAAGTGGCCAGGCCCATCTCTCCAGAGGCATATGTCCCACAGCCCAGCTCTGGCTTTGGCCTCTGCTGCCAGGAAGCCCCACCTGTCCCTCCCCAGTGTGCCAAGCCTGGCCTCAGGGCACAAGTCCTTTTTGGGGAACTCACCTTTTACCCAGGTGTCACCCCAGCCAGCGACGTAGCAGTTTTGTGGTGACACGCTCACCGTGGGACGGAGCAGGCAGGCGAGCTGAATGGAGGGTGTGCATGTGATCGGCTTCTCCAATTCCAGCACGGCGATGTCATACACAGTGACATTGTAGTCTTTGTGTATCCGCACCTGCTTGATCCGGCGCATTTGTGCACTAGGGCCCTTGTCAGTAAAAAAGGTGGTCCCAGCCACCACTGCCCACTCGCTCAGAGGACTGAAAAGCAGATGGAGAGAGAAGTGAGAGGGAGCACAGCTGTGTGCTGCAGCAACCCAGCACTTCTCTGCCTTCTATTTCCCACTTCCCAAGGCAGAGAGGAAAGCAGGGCTACACAGGATGTGATTGCACTAGCATGCCTTAGGCTCCAGAAATGCCAAGCCAGAGGCTGCTAGGAAGCAGTGGCATGAGCCGAGCCTTCTCCCTGAGCAGTGTCTAAGCTGGGTTCTGCAGTGCCAAGGCACTGGGTTATGTACGGCCAGACTTCAGGAATGAAGATTTGGGAAGCACTTTCCCCATGCGGGTGTGCCCTTCCACCCTGCACCAGTGGATTTTTTAGGTGAGGCACAGCGTGCACAGAACTGGCCCCACCGTTTAAGTCCCAAAGTCCATTTGCCACAGCCAAGTGAGCTTGGACAGTGACAGTGAAGTCCTTGGGACTGTCACAGCACCCGGTACTAAGCGGGGCTGACCCTGCTGAGCATCCGAGATCTGACGGGATGGGATGGCAGGGAGGCATTGAACTGCCAGGGGATGGTCCCCACTGAGACTCGAACTCAGGTCCTTGGGATTCAGAGACCAGAGTGCACTCCATTACACCACAGGACTGCCTAGGCACTGGGTATGCTGCCAGGAAATGGGTGAGAGTAGCACATGGTGCTGGGTGCAGAGCACCTGCTGGGGAGTGGGGATATCCCGGTTCCCCGGTCCTCCTTACTTTGTGCGGTGAGCGACGCAGTGGCCAGCTGTGAGGACCCACTGTGGCCTGATGAGGGTCCCTCCGCAGACATGCGAAGACCATTGTGGTGTCCAGTAACTCTGGATGCTGACTATCCCAGCCCAGGCTCCGGTTCCAAGTGGGACTTGGATGCCACCCACAATGCGTGACGTGCTGTAGGGCACGGGTCGGAGCCCACAGACGCTTCTGTAAGTAGAAGGTCATTACTGTTCTGCTCAAGGGTTTGCTGCTGCTCAGGGAGAAGGTCAGCTGGCTTCCCTCCCCACAAGGCACTGGTTGCACAGCCAGCAGGCCACGGAATCCCATGGGGTGTGTATCTGTCTGCCTCTGTTTCTGCTTCAGCCCTGTAGAGGAGTTGTGCCAGCAGTCTGGGTGCTGGCAAGGAACTGAGGCTCCTGCATTGGGTTTGGGAAGCTTTGGTGTAGCCACGAGGGGCAAGTGGGCACCTTCAGGGTAGCCCCTAAGGCTTGCCTAGGCTCTCTTCCAGAGCCTGGGCCCGCTTACCCACAGGTGCTCGATGTGCCGTGTGCGGCCGCACACGTGGCCAGCAGGATGAGGAGGCGCAGCACAATCATGGCTGCCAGCGACACAAGTCAGCTGCAAGGAGTGAGGGCTCTTGCCTACCGCACAGCTGCCAACAAAGTGCCCACAGCACCAGTGCTGCCTGCAGTGCCCTCAGCCCCAGGGCTGATGTCACAGAGGGGCTGGTTCCATGATCTTGGCATGGGCAGAGAGGTAACGTAAAGTCATAGAGCCATAGAATGGTCTGGGTTGGAAAGAACCTTAAATCATTTAGTTCCAATGCCCTAGCCACTCAAAGGGACACCTTCCACCAGATCAGTTGCTCAGAGCCACAGCCAACCTGGCCTTAGACCCTTCCAGGGATGGGGCATCCACAGCTTCTCTGGGCAACCTGTGCCAGTACTCTGCCAATGAGAAAAGTTTTTACTTTTCACCTGAAACTCTTATAGAATTTGCTGCAACAACAATGAGCAACACACTGGGGTTTTTAAAATGACTGATGTGACACTGTTTCCATCTGCCTTGCTTGAGACAGGAAAATCAACTAAGCAAGTGTACAGTCCCTAGGCCTAAGCCTTTTTGGCAGTGTTTATAGACTAGCTATGAACAACTCCATTAAGTGTCATTTTCCTTTAACAGAAGAAACTGGAGCCTCTTCAGGTTAAGCCTGTTTATTTAGTTGCTTCCATCTGACTGCTGAACAGCTTACCCCTGTTTCTCAAGGTAGAGCCAATGCTGTGTGTTGGACTGTCATTTCAGCTACAGCCAATAAGCTCCTCTGCTTGGTGACCAATTTCCAATTTCCTTAGCTTTCCTCTGAATTTCATGGAAGACCAAGGAGCTGGAAGGTTCCTGCCCAGACATACAGAGTCCAGTTTTGAGTTCCCTAGTGTGCTGTACACACACAATGTCCCCTGAAAGGCCAGGGGTTTACCCAGCCCTTAGAGAGGGGAGATTTTTTTGACCCTGAGTAATTTATTTGCCTGTCAGTGCCTCAGGGAAAATGAAACCCTAATGCCCAACCAATCTGTCAGTGTCCCATAAGGGGTTGACCCTTCACCAACGGCTTCCCCAGATTGGAGGGTGATTCAACTGCCTTTTTGGGAGGGCTAAGACAACAAAATGGAGACACCACAGCAGGTCTTCCCAGTGTGTTACCCACTGCTGGCAACTGCTAGCACCTGTAAAGGACTCGAACAGTTTACAGAATAGCAGTCTTTATTGATATGAATTGTGACAGGTCAATAAGGCCTGGGGGTTGTCAGTAATAGTGTCTGACTGAAAAAATGTGTTTAAAGCAATCAACAAAGCAAGCACAGGCTCTAGTCCTAAAAGCAGCATTTAGTGTGCACAGGACATGGTTCTTACCCAATAGGCATCCCTACTGGGGAGGTAGACAAGTCCAGCCTGTCAATGGATCCCTGCAGTTTCAGTGGAGTCCTCCTCATTTTTTTCCCCTACACTCAACTCAGTTTTATACTCTTTCTTCATATTTAGGTGGAGCTTGAGTAGCTTTAGTCATAAACACTTTTTATTTCTGATTGGTATAAAGTTTTCTCACCATGCCTAATAGGGGGGCATGAGGGGTGGTCATGGCTTGACACCTGAGGAGGTTTTGACATGGGTATTGGCTCAGCAGCAGAACACCTTGATCCATCTCCCTTAGTTGACAGGTACTGTATGATCTCATGAACTTCAAGGTACTGCAACATTCCCCCTTTCTGACAGGATGTTGATGGAGAGGGGCCGTGTAATCCCCACTTTGCTCCACACTGTTCCATTCCTCTGAGCAGACGTTTGTTGTTGTATGGCGAGCATGTGGACCACATTCCATCCAGGAAGTAGCACCTGCATGTAACCCTAGATTCTCAGGCTCCTCTAAACTTTAACCCTAGCCATCATCCCATGCCATCCCCACCCAATCCCTCCTCACACAGAGGCATCCCACTGGTCAGCAGCCTAAGACACAGTGCATTTCGACCTGTTGGCCCCAAGACCTGTGANCCCTCCCCACCATGACTTATGCTCCAGGCTGCCCTTCCTCAAGGTGCTGTTGGACTTGAGTGTGAGATGTGGCTGAGATTTTATGTTTTGAACTCAGTAACTCTGGTAATCCCCTCCCCCGTCCTTTGTTCCTAGAGGAAAAGAGAATAAAAACCATGTACTTCAGTTTGTTCCTGTAATTCTTTTATGGCTTTTAAGGCACAAATGTTCTTCATGCCGTGCTGGCAGTAGTATTTCTGGCAAAGGGGGCATTAGCTTTCAGGCCTTGATTTTTGCAGAGGAAAATGAAGTTTTCCCTGGAAAGTGTGCTTGTAGCAATGGAAGCCTGAGCCTTGTTGGGCTGAAAGTGAAGGTTCATCCTTGCAGGTTCTTGAGTGCATTTGTTGTTGATAGTCATGTCCTGTGGTCAAGTGCAATCTAATGAGTCCTGCAGGTGCCATTTTTGGAGGCTGAAACTTATTGTGGTGAAAAGTGGAGGTTTTTGTTTTAGTTTTTCATTGGTGTTTTTTGTTGTTGTTGCTTGGTTAGTTAGTTTTGGGGGGTTTTGGTTGTTTTTGCTTTGGTTTGGGTTTTTGTTTGTTGGTTTGTTTTTTACGTACATTTTTGTTGTTGTTTTTTGGTTGTATTCTTGGGTTGGGTTGGGCTGGCATTTTTTTTGTTTTGTCTTCCTTAGCACAGGAACAAGGTAGGCTTATTTTTTGGCCTGAAACTTTCAGCCTCTCCCCTTGTAGCAAATACTTCCAGATTCCTGTTGCATATGTTATATGACATTATGGGCATTTTATTTGAGTATGCGAAAAACTACAAGGCATGTTTTTAGAATCATGCGTGCAGCAAGAGGTATGCAGAGGTGTGATTCTTACGGACTTGCACGGATGCAGAAATGGTTGATGGCTGGGAGGACGTAAGGGAGCTGTACACACACAGCCCCAGGTTTTACCTCCACATTGCTGTACAGAGGCACAGTGGAAAAGCAGCAACTGATCAGGGAAGAAACAGCAATGCTGCTAATATCCACTATGAGAAGGAAGAGTTAGAAGGCAAGTCTCTGCTGAAACCCTGTTAGAAGGGCCACCACCACAGTGCATTGCACAAAGTCCCTTCAACATCCCTAGCTCATTGTCCCAGCACGTGCAGCAAATGTACCATGCTACTACATAAATAAACACAGTTATTTTCACAGTTTTTTAATACTACAGCTTCTAAACCAAGGGGAAAAGCCCCCCACAGAGGCCCGGGTGTGAGTTTTAGGCATGGAGCTGCATAATTCATGGCTTGATTTTTCACAAAGGCTGCTCCTGTCTTGGACAGATTAGAATGTTGTGATGGCTGCTGATGGGGTCTATGATTTTCATTTTTTTTTTTTTTAGTTTATTATTATAGGACTGATTTGGTCTTCTCTTGTTGCCTTGTACCATACAAAGATTTTAAAAATAATTACTTTCTGTCACTGCTTCATGAGCAAGTCTGAGTTATCCAGGCAAAGCTTAAATTTGAGAAAAGGTTCCATAATTTCAGGATGCTTGCTACCAGCACTTGCTGTTCTGTTGTTGCAAAGGATGAGTAAAATGGGATTGGAAAAAGATGATAGGTCTGTAGCGTTCAGGATTCCAGTGAAAATAAAATTAAGAGAAGTTGGTGTTTCCTCCTGGAATGGATGCAGTCATTTAACTGTGGCTTCTGTATCAACCATCACAATATCAAGAGTGAAGGAAATGCCACTTTTTTGCAGACCACCAGATCCTGTACACAGGCATGCAGATGCTACTGGAGAGGCAGAGCCACTGGCATCACTGACCCCACAGCTGGAAGCACTGGAAACAAGCAGGAGGACTCTGCCCCAACAGACCAGAACTACCATGTAAGTCANGAGCCCCCAGGACCTGTGTTCCCTTCTTCCTCCTGCACCCTCGCTCTCCTCTCTGAGCAGGCACAGTTCCAGCACTTTGGAGAGACCCTTTCCCTTGGTGCCCGACTTGTCTGCCAGTAGCCTCACTTTGCAGGTGCTGGCCCAGGGAGACCTCACCTTGCACAGGAGGCTGAGTCAGGCTGGAAAAATGGTTAACTGTGAAAACAGGCAACTTTATTTCAACAACAACTAGGTCAACATCAGCATTTGCTTGCATGCAGAGGAGAAGCATGGGCAGGAGAGAGCAGGCCTTTGGCACTGAGACTGCCTTTGGATCAGCAGGCATTGCCCCAGAAGGCAAGGGCTGTAGCCCACTGCAGGCTGCACTGGAGCCTGTCCATTCCTCCCCACCATGACTTATGCTCCAGGCTGCCCTTCCTCAAGGTGCTGTTGGACTTGAGTGTGAGATGTGGCTGAGATTTTATGTTTTGAACTCAGTAACTCTGGTAATCCCCTCCCCCGTCCTTTGTTCCTAGAGGAAAAGAGAATAAAAACCATGTACTTCAGTTTGTTCCTGTAATTCTTTTATGGCTTTTAAGGCACAAATGTTCTTCATGCCGTGCTGGCAGTAGTATTTCTGGCAAAGGGGGCATTAGCTTTCAGGCCTTGATTTTTGCAGAGGAAAATGAAGTTTTCCCTGGAAAGTGTGCTTGTAGCAATGGAAGCCTGAGCCTTGTTGGGCTGAAAGTGAAGGTTCATCCTTGCAGGTTCTTGAGTGCATTTGTTGTTGATAGTCATGTCCTGTGGTCAAGTGCAATCTAATGAGTCCTGCAGGTGCCATTTTTGGAGGCTGAAACTTATTGTGGTGAAAAGTGGAGGTTTTTGTTTTAGTTTTTCATTGGTGTTTTTTGTTGTTGTTGCTTGGTTAGTTAGTTTTGGGGGGTTTTGGTTGTTTTTGCTTTGGTTTGGGTTTTTGTTTGTTGGTTTGTTTTTTACGTACATTTTTGTTGTTGTTTTTTGGTTGTATTCTTGGGTTGGGTTGGGCTGGCATTTTTTTTGTTTTGTCTTCCTTAGCACAGGAACAAGGTAGGCTTATTTTTTGGCCTGAAACTTTCAGCCTCTCCCCTTGTAGCAAATACTTCCAGATTCCTGTTGCATATGTTATATGACATTATGGGCATTTTATTTGAGTATGCGAAAAACTACAAGGCATGTTTTTAGAATCATGCGTGCAGCAAGAGGTATGCAGAGGTGTGATTCTTACGGACTTGCACGGATGCAGAAATGGTTGATGGCTGGGAGGACGTAAGGGAGCTGTACACACACAGCCCCAGGTTTTACCTCCACATTGCTGTACAGAGGCACAGTGGAAAAGCAGCAACTGATCAGGGAAGAAACAGCAATGCTGCTAATATCCACTATGAGAAGGAAGAGTTAGAAGGCAAGTCTCTGCTGAAACCCTGTTAGAAGGGCCACCACCACAGTGCATTGCACAAAGTCCCTTCAACATCCCTAGCTCATTGTCCCAGCACGTGCAGCAAATGTACCATGCTACTACATAAATAAACACAGTTATTTTCACAGTTTTTTAATACTACAGCTTCTAAACCAAGGGGAAAAGCCCCCCACAGAGGCCCGGGTGTGAGTTTTAGGCATGGAGCTGCATAATTCATGGCTTGATTTTTCACAAAGGCTGCTCCTGTCTTGGACAGATTAGAATGTTGTGATGGCTGCTGATGGGGTCTATGATTTTCATTTTTTTTTTTTTTAGTTTATTATTATAGGACTGATTTGGTCTTCTCTTGTTGCCTTGTACCATACAAAGATTTTAAAAATAATTACTTTCTGTCACTGCTTCATGAGCAAGTCTGAGTTATCCAGGCAAAGCTTAAATTTGAGAAAAGGTTCCATAATTTCAGGATGCTTGCTACCAGCACTTGCTGTTCTGTTGTTGCAAAGGATGAGTAAAATGGGATTGGAAAAAGATGATAGGTCTGTAGCGTTCAGGATTCCAGTGAAAATAAAATTAAGAGAAGTTGGTGTTTCCTCCTGGAATGGATGCAGTCATTTAACTGTGGCTTCTGTATCAACCATCACAATATCAAGAGTGAAGGAAATGCCACTTTTTTGCAGACCACCAGATCCTGTACACAGGCATGCAGATGCTACTGGAGAGGCAGAGCCACTGGCATCACTGACCCCACAGCTGGAAGCACTGGAAACAAGCAGGAGGACTCTGCCCCAACAGACCAGAACTACCATGTAAGTCAAAGTCACAGCATTCACTAATCATCTCAGGGTTATGTGGACACTACGTGGGGTCTTCTGCAAGCTAGTCTATGTGGCTAGTTGTTCCTCTGAGGCAAAGTGGCATTGTTTAGCTAAATGCCTTTTTTCCAGACTTTTAATATGTTATTTCAATTTTTATTTAAGGCAGTTAAATGCAAAATTTAGCTAAGCTCATCTTCCTCAGAGGGATACTGTCTTTAAATATGGAAATGTGGGGGAGGAGAGCAGTCCATCCTTATGCAAAAGTGAATAGGTGTTTCTCCTTCTTTGTGGCTCTGGGCAAGCCTGGACAGATCCAGAGGAAAGGGCCCAGCCCAATATTTATGACTGAACTGGTGCCCATCGGACACCCACTTTGCATGTGAATATGATAGGCACAGTAACAGGATGAAGTTTTGACTTTTATCCCAGACACCCCATCGCAGTGGGTACAGTTCATCCTCAGGACCAAGAAGGATGAGCAGAACATCCCTCATGACTTGTTCTCGAGCTGGACGAGATCTATGTGAAAGAGGGTGAAGATGCTGATTGGAAGGAAACGGCAAGGTAAATGCCTGCTCCTAGCTGTGGCAGAAGAGGATTGCCCATGCTAGTAGCCTTGGGCCCTGGTCTCTGCTTTCAGGGACACAAAGCTTCTGCAGCTGAGGATGTGAGGATGCCTTCTCTCACCCCCCCATAGCTTTCACTGATGTCTGCTGGTGGCTGGTTTGAAGAGGATGTGGAAGACAGCAGTGAGTGCTGGAGCCACTCTGCTCTTACACAGCCTCTTTCTGCTGAGGAGCTGCATCTTTGTTGCTCTCCTCTGCAAATTCTCTAATGGTTTAGCATCTTTCTTATTGTGGTACCCAAAACTGCACACAATATTCCAAGATGAGGCTGCCTCAGTGAAGAGCAGAGTGGGACAATCCCCTCCCTCGACTGGCTGGTGATGCTGTGCCTGATGCCCCCCAGGACACAGTTGGCCCTCCTGGCTGCCAGGGCACTGCTGACTCACATTCAGCTTGCTGTCGACCAGACCCCCCAGGTCCCTTTCCATGGCACTGCTTTCCAGCATCTCATTCCCCAGTCCCTCTGTACATTCAGGGTTGCCCCATCCCAGGAGCAGAATCCGGCACTTCCCCTTGTTGAACTTCACATGGTTGGTGACTGCCCAGTCCTCTAATTTGTCCAAGTCTCTCTGCAGGGTCCTGGCTGCAAGGGAGTCAACAGCTCCTCCCAGTTTTGTGTCCTCTGCAAACTTGCTTGGTGTCCCTTCCAGTCCTGCAGCCAAGTTATTTATGGAGATGTTGAAGAGCACAGGGACGAGGACAGAGCCTTGTGGAACCTCACTAGTGACAGGTCACCACTCTGATGTTACCCCATTCACTGTTACCCTCTGTGCTCCACCTGTGAGCCAATTGCTCACTCACTGCATGATGTGTTTATGCAACTGAGTGCTGGACATTTTGTCCAGAAAGGATCCTGTGGGAGGCAGTATGGAAAGCTTTACTGAAATTCAGAAAGATTACATCAACTGGCTTCCCCTGACAAACCAGGAGGGTTACCTTGTCATAGAAGCAAATCAGGTTGGATAAGCAGAACTTTCCTTTCATGAAGCCATGCTGGCTGTGACCAATGACTGCATTGTCTTTCAGGTGTTTTTCAATACTTCCCAGAATCATCTTCTCCATAACTTTACCAGGCACTAAGGTGAGCCTGAAAGGCCTGTAGTTTCCAGGGTCCTGCTTCTTGCCCTTCTTGATAATCTGCACATTTTCCAGCTTCCAGTCAGCTGTGACCTCTCCAGATTCCCAAGACAGCTCAAAAATCAAGAGAGGTTTTGCAATGACATCAGCTAGCTCTTCGAGGATTCTGGGATGAATCCCATCAGGCTCTATAAATTTGTAAGGATCCAACTGGAGCAGCAGATACTGCACAGTTTCAAGGTTGACTGAGAGTTCATCATTCTCACTGTGATGGTCCTTCGGCTCAGGGCACTGAGAACCCCTTTGCCCATCATCCGTGTTAAAGGCAAAGAAAGTGTTAAACACCTCTGCCTTGTCTCTGTCCATGTTTGTGAGATGACCATCCTCAACCTGCCTATTACCAGCAATCTATTTGAAAAAACTCTTTACTGTTCCCCACATTTCTGGCCAGCTGCAACTCCAGTTGAGCTTTGGCTGCACAAATTTTCTCCCTACAGTTACAAGCAGCATCTATGAATTCTTCTCATGTCCCTTGACCTCACTTCCACTGGGTGTGAGGTGTTGGAGCAGATTCTCCTGCTGCCTGTGGTTAAGACCACGGTGAGGAAGGCTGACCCACTGCAGCCCATAGAGGAGCAGATATCCACCTGTAGGCTATGAAGGACCCAATTCTGGAGCAGGTGAATCCCTGAAGGAGGCTGTGACCACCTTGAAGCAGGTTTGCTGGAAGGACCTGTGATCCCTGTAGGGGACCCACACTGGAGTCCATGATCTGCAGCCCAGGGGAAGGACTCATGCGAGAGAAGTTCATGGAGGACTGTGTAGCATGGGTCGGACCCCACGCTGGAACAGGGGAACAGTGCAAAAAGGAAGGAGCAGGAGACAACCATGATATTCAGAGATAATTTTGACTCTAAGGAAGGCAACGTGTGCAAAGTAACTTGTCTCAATTTGGTAGCAGCGTTATTTACTATTGAGGTACTGTGTCCAGTTCTGGTGCCCACAGTTCGAGAAAAATGCAGATAGACTGGAGACAGCCCAAGAAAACCTGTCTGATAAGGAAAGACTGAAGGGGTTAGGGCTTATCTTCCCAAAGAAGATTCAGTGGGGACCTCATCACAGTATTCCAGCACTCAAAGGGCAGCTATAAAGAGGAAGGAGGTTCTCTGTCTGCAAGGAGCCACATGGAGAATACAAGGGGCAATGTGTACAAGTTGTGCCAGGAGAGATTTTATCTTGACATAAAAAGAATTTTTTTTACAGTGACAACAATTGTTCACCACAACAATCATCCCAGGGACATGCTGGAGTCGACATCACCAGATATTTTCAAGATGCAATTGGACTAGGTACTCAGAAGTCCCAATGTTTGAGATGATTTGAAAAGGCTGACAAATGCTTTCATTCCTGGGGACTTTTATTTGGGAATCACTGCTGGCAAGGTTCTGGTTTGGATACAGGTTTAGGGTAGAGCTGGGTAGGACTGGCTAGAGCAGTAGCAGAGAATGAAAACTTCTGGCTATTCTCAGCTTCCCTTGGCAGCTCATTTGCAGCCCACCAACACCAGCAATCTGTGATTGCTCTAGAACTTAATACTGTCCCACATCATGACCATAAACCTAGCCAGAGCTCAGCTTCAAAACTGACTCACCAGCTGGGTGAAGTAGTCAGGACTGAAAGCTTTTGGCAGCCCTCATCTTCCCTTGACAGCTGGTTCAAAGCCCCACTCACAGTGAGGTTTTGTGGTTGCTCTACTGCCTAATGCACCACCTCAGTCTCACCCAGGCTCCAGTTCCGAAGCAGATGCCTACCACCTAGGGCTACCAACAGAAGTAGCCAGGACTGAGAGATGCTCACCTTCCACTGGCAGACCCCTTACAATCAAACTCACACTAGGACTCAGTGTTTGCTCTTCCATGTTGTTATGGTCACCCATATCACGATCACAACCCTACGCAAAGTACAGGTCCACCTGAAACTCTGCCAGCAATGGCTGCCTAGAAAAAATGGCCAAGTCTGGAAGCCCTCACCTTTCTTAGGCAACTCCTTTGCAGTCCGCACAAATACTGTGGGGCTTTTTCTTGTTACCTATGTCTAATTCTCACCCTTGTATTAACCCTTAGCAGATCTCAGCTCCAACAGCAAGCCAGCTATGGCTCTGATTTTCATGGCCTAGACCAACAGCTTTTGAATGCCCTTATAATCCCTTGGTTGTTAATTCACAGCCCCACAAACACTGGGGCTTTGCTTTTTGTCCTGCACCTATAGGTAAGCTTGACCCTGCCACTAATGCTACCAAGAATCCAGCCAGTGGGACACACAACTCTCTCCGTCTCTCAGGCAGAAGTGGCAGTCCTTATCTTACCTTCACAGCCCTCCTCGCCCTGGGGTTCTGCTTTTTGTCTTGAACTCCCACCTAATTGTTTTCCAGACCCTCACCCTGCCCTAAGCCCATGTCCAACATGAACCTTGCAGCACAGGCTGTGTGCCATGCACCAGGTCTCAGCCATTTCAGTCTTCATCAATTCCCAATATACTCAAAAAGTAGAATTACATATAAACATTTCTTATGGAAGGAGGACTCCAGTATAATTACTAGCTTGGAGACCCCATGACAGAAAAATAAGTTTAAAACTTCTACAACTGACACATCAAAGTATGCATATGCAACAAACAGTAAAATTAAAACAACCTCCCCAGATTCACAGACTTTTTTGGCATAGTTTGCTGTCTAAAACTCAGCTCCATGCTACTTCTTCATAATTATCATTAAAGCATTTGAATAGAATTGTAAATTTTTAAAATTCCACAGGAGGAATCAGAAGGAAGATGGGATGCTCTTCTGCAGTTTTGATTTTAAATTTTCTAAGAGTCAACACTGTGTCCAGGAATGAAGTAAAATGCATATGAGGAGAGAGAAAAGTGAAAATTTACTACTGACTTCTCATTTAATTTAAGAAGTGACCAGGAAGAAAAAATTACATATATATATATGTGTGTGTGTGTGTGTGTGTGTCTGTATGTGTATATATATATATACACACACACACATATATACACATACAAATATGCAAATATGGAAACAATATTTCTGTAAAGATTTCAAAGATTTAAAATAAAGGAGGGATCAAAGTGAGAACACATAATAGTACAAAAACTGCTGAGAATATAATTAATTGCAATTCTCATTCCATAATTTAGCAACAATTCTAAATCTGCTTGCATGAATCCACAGGGCGCACATTAGTAGTGAAATGAATAGAATTGATGTCCAGATAAAAAGGTACGTTTTACTCTTGCATGTGTTGTATATATGTGCCATATTTCTCTACTTTTGAAAGACACAGAGTGCACTGCAGGTATTTTGCCTTTCTAGTGTAGCACATTAGGGTTTTAGTTCCTATTCTGTAAAAGACTTTGAGGATTTTTCTCACAGGATTTTTCATAACAGTAGAAAAACCCCAAATAATTAGAATCTAAATTAGAAGCTTTCCTAAAGCTAATATCATAAAGAATGAGCAATGTTAACAAATTATACTGTGATCTGCAAAAGCCAGAAGTTTACACCAATGAAGTGACTGACACATCTATTAATTGCAAACCCACTGAAATAAGTGGTGAAATTAAAAATCAGCAGTCAAAAGGGCATAAATTAGTCAGTCTAACAGATGAACCAACCTGGAAAATTGCAATTTCGTGCAGTTGGTCAGAGATCAATACAGCAAAATCAGTTAAAATTTAATGATTCATGATGAGATTCTCAAAACTATCTGATAAATTCTGAGTAAAAGTTCCAAGGTTACACCACTGCTTTTGGAAATCTCACCTCTAAAACCCTTGGGTCTGCCACTTGTTTCTTCTTTTCCATTCTACTATCCAGCCACCTTACACATCAAAGTGTGTACTATTAGCATGAGAATTATTTTTGTATGTGTAATTCCTAAAGAACACCATGAAAATAAAAAGTCCAAACTTAATTCAAATTGGAATTGTATTTATTTTGCCTCAGTTGTGCACTTTGTAAGATTCACTGCTTACTTATGTATCTGAAATATAATTTTGTTTCACAATAGCTTCTATATCTACAAATGTGAAAACCACATACAGTTTTGCATTAAAAAATCCCCCACTGCTCCATAAGAGTCTGCAAAGAAGTAATAGTTCACGGTAACTCTTTCTTTCTGACCTGTCAATAGTGACCCACTGCTAAGAAACTGCAACACAACTTCCAAGGGAAAGGGTATAAGTTTCACATATAAAATTATATTTAATCATTTGTGCAGATGTTCAGTCTATAGATGAAAACTATTTTAGGGTAAATACTTACATATTGTTCAAAAATGCTTCAAGGAAAATAAAAATTTATCTGAGTCATGCCCTGAGCTATCTAGACTCCTTAATAGTGCAATGTTGCAGTGATGCCTGATTTCACGCTGACTTTTGCAAAAGAAACACAATAACTGCTCACAGAGCTCCTAAATAAATGACACACCACAGTATTATGTGCACTACAGCAGTTCTTGCAGCTTTGCTAAGTTCCTCTCCATCCACTGGATATTGAGCTGAATTGTGTCAATTGCTTCTTTTACACAACGCAGTTGAGAACTCTCCTCTGATTTTGACTCAAAAAATGACTTCACCTGCATAGGAAGAGTAAAGAAAAAGAAATTTAATTTAAATCAGTACTGGCTGCACGAATAGGTTCAGAAGCAAAGCCTATACATATGTTGCAGGAAATCCTTTTTTGAGAATCATTTGCACCTATGCAGTAAGCAAACCTCTCAAAGAAGTTCCCAAAATGCAAGGAAAGCATTTTTCAAGGATACAGCAGCAATAACTAATTTGGTTTCAACAAATTGTTTCACCAATAAACAGCCATTCACTTATCAAACTCTGAGAGTACTCAGAGTTCTGGAAAAGGAGTCCTGTTCTGTGACAAAGGAACTGATTGCTGCAAGGGACCCTTTTCAGCACTCTGGAACAGTCCCCACACCCACTCATCATTACAGCTGTCAGAGTAACACTTAGAATACTATAAATCAAACCACAAGCAACTATCTCTACCAAATAATCTGAATGAAAACATTGGACTAAAACTTAAATGATTCTTGACACATGAACTTCAATGCCTGGTTAGGGAAGACAACAGAGCTTTCTTGTTGTTACAGTAAAATCAAAAGTGAGCAATTCAGATCTATACAAAGCCCTGTGAGACTCAGCTATCAGCCAGAAGCAGCAAAGAGCTCAGCTGCTGCTGGCTGATAGGGAGGAGGTTACTCCCCAAGAATTCACATAGTAGGAATTCACAGTTCTCTGCAGGTGCACGAAAATAGCCAGGATGAAATAATATAAACATGGGACTTGTGAGAGATAGGTTCTAACCAATTGAAGTTCTAGCGTGGTGGTGTGTTAACTCTTTTAGCCAATAAGCTGTAGTCCTAACCCTATATAAACTGTGTGCTATGTCTAATAAAATGTCTTCACTTTCAATCTCATAGATTTGTGTTGTGAAGTCCTTTCTCTCCGCAAAACTTTGTTTACTTTCTAATGGCTAATAACCAGCTCTTAGCTGATACTCAACTTCTGCAATAACTTCTTGGTATTGTTGGCAGAAAAAAAAGCATAAAAAGAATTTTATGGCAAGTTATCACATTCCAGAGATACAGAAAACATACATTTTTTACAAAATTTAGACAAAAATTATATATAGATCAAATAATTACTTTCGAAGACAATGTGTTGCAGTGAACAGGAAAACAAAACAGTATAAACCGATAACTGGGTTCAACTCTACAATGCAACTCTGCCACATACTCAGTACATCATCTGCCACGTGTTTATGCATACATTTGCCATGTGTGAAACAGGGAAAGCAATAGATGTGTATAACCTTGTAGAAGGGCCTCCAGGATATAAATAACAGGTGAACATGCATTTTCCTCATCTCTCAACTAAATGAAAACAGCACTGGCTCTAGTAAATATCCCTTTCTGGTAGATAAGCCACCAACCTCGAGGAGATGCGGCTTAGTTGCAAACTGAGAAGTTGACCAGCTAATGATGTTCTGGATAGTATATGAGCCTAGGTGAAACCTGAAAAACAAACAAATATTTTTAACTAGGAGACACTTAAAGATGCAGGTTCAGTACATATATACATTCTTTTCTGCTATTTCTATTTCTCCATTTTTGTAAGTCTATATATCTTATTTTTCAAAAGAAATACATGGTTTTAGAAATCCAACCTCCTAGTTCCCCATTCCCTCTAAAAATGCAACTTCAGAGCAAAAGCCATAGCAAACTGTCAAAATTTTATCACAGGTCAAATAGTAAAGAACTGAGGACACAACACAATGAATACCAAGATCTGTATTTGTGGTATGTGTTCCAAAGCTCCACAGTAATTCAACGGGCAACTACGTTTTGTTTCAAGTAAAGGAACTTTGTAACTTCATAACTGAGGAGCTTGGTGGAGTAGAAATTTTCATTGAATAGAAGCTCTTCTAGCAATGTGAAACTTTCAAATCAAAGGTGAGATTTAGAAACCGAGGTTTCCACTACTGTTAGCTTTTTGAAGACCTGGGAGCCAGCTCTCCGGCTGGGTATCCTTCAAGGCCAGTTAAGGAGAACATATATTTCAGAAGCAAGTGGGATTTTGTGGCTATTTGGATTTTGGAATGCTGTAAAAAGGCAGGAAAAAAATATGCTGAATTAATTCCCCAAGTCTGCTTTTAAATCCATTTGATCCACATAAACATCTTGCAACTGAAGCAATCATCTTAGAGACAGCAACCATTCAAGAGAAATGAAAATCAAGATTGTTTAGAATTACTGTGAGGTTCTAGGAAGCTCCAAAGTCCCATCAACCCTTGGTGAGACTTCAAAGTTTATGTAGCAAGTTTTATTAGTAAACTCAGATTTTAAAACATAATTTACACTTTTAATAGAAATCTTCCTATATGAATACAACTATTTATTGTCTTATGCTGAAAAGAAACAAAACAGGTGCTTTTGCCACTCTGAATCTGAAGTTCCAACTGCATCAAAAGCCTTACTTTCGCGTAAGCTTTTCCCAGTTCTCTTTGACAAAATCCCAGGCCAGCAAATATCCAGGCAAACTCTGGCTAACAGTTGCTACGATATGTGAAAGCTCCTGTGACCTGATGACTTCTCCTTCAAGACTGTTCTGCATTAGCCTAAGAGAGGAAGCATATGAAAATAGACAGGAAAAAAACTCTATTAATATCTTTGCATGGTCTTCTTGATAGTCTTCAATTAGATGGAAATAATACATCAAGCTTGATGTATATAATACATCAAGCAAACAACTTCTGGCATCTGGAATACACCATATGCTACATTTCATAACAATTCTATTTATTCAGCTTTAAATCCAGAAATCAGAGTGACCTTAGCTCTAAACCAAGTACTTGAATTTTCATTGTTGTTGGAAAACGTGAAGTAAATTCAAACAAATTGTAAAAGAAAAATAGTAGGTTGAAAAGTTAAGAAAGCTGAAGAGTAAACTGGGACAATTCGGTGTCCTCCATGCAGGGATTTGGTCTATAGAGCAGTGCTGAAGCATAAAGTCAAAATTTCACCCAAAAGAAGAAAAAAAAGAAGAGCGTGAGATGCCAAACAAAAACATACCCTAACCAGTTATTATTTCAGACATAAAAATACACCAGTCTTTTAAGGCTCTACAGAAAAATCTGTCATTAGGTTACCTGTACCATAAAATCTGAAATTTTGTGCGACCGGTAGTGCAAAGCCTTTAAATTTTTTTCTCTTTATGAATATTCAGAATTTGGTCTTTTATGCTGCTCTATTACATAGAATGGGGCGGTCCCGTGGTGTAAAGGAGAGCATTCTGGTCTCTGAATCCCAAGGTCGCGAGTTCAAGTCTNCATAGATTATTTTACAGAGAAAATATCAGATTCTGCATGTGTATGGAAGCCTGTCCAAGACATGTGGATAGATTTTCTTTAGCAATCAGAAAATTTTCAACAGAGAAAAGGCAGTGCACTTTTTGAAGGTTTTTAAACGCTTTTAATTTACACAGCACACAACTTTTTGTCTCTCTCATACCAGATCAGCTTTCTGACATCTTCTGTGCTGGCCAAGGCTTCAATCATTTTGCTTTTCTCTGCTTCAGAAACTGAAGAGGAGTACATCTTTAGGAGGAATTCCCAGCCATGACTAGATTTGGCTCCAACTGTAAATATGGCTTTCATAACATCAGTAGGCAGACTACAGGGAAAAACAAAAGCAAAAAAACAAACAAAAAAAGGGGACATAAAATGTTCATCTGAGAAAAGAAGGAAAAGAAATCACAAAATTAAGGGATTAACTTGAAAGAGATGCCTCTCTTCAGAGAAAGTTAATTCTGTAGCAGTTGTTAAAGTTTGATGGACTGAATTCATGCTGGTCTAATACTTTAAGTCACCAGTAAAAAGCAAATCACACCAGTCACATGAAAACTCAGTAAACTGTACAAAGCATTGAGTAATTTTCTATAGCTCAAACACACATGCATCCAGAGCAGAACAAATTCTGCAAGATAAAAAGGTATGTTTTGACATTGCAACTAAGTAATCCTCCTTCAGCATGCAGCTTAGAAAATGGACATGGAAGCAATTTGTGGCTGGTTTTGCAGTGATACTTAATGAGACTGGAGACAAAGTCTAGTACAGTCTCCCCCTCATATTAAAACAGCAATTACTTCTACATATGGAATAGTAAAAGATAGAAAAACTGAAGTGCTTTATCTATTCTCAGTTGTTGGCAGTAGTGTGGTGGGGAGTATTTTTGATTGTTCTCCTTGTTGTTTGTTGGTATTTTCCCCCAGTACAATGGTGGCAATGTAACAAGAAAACAGATAGATAAAAGAACCAGAAGTTCAGTTTTTGTGGTACCTTACTGTTCCATTAGACTTCATCCACCTCTCAAACATCTCCATGGCAGTTGTTCTACAGTTTCTGATATCATGGGTGCAGGCAAAAGCCAACAGTGTTGACCGGAGCTCTCGCTCAGCCATTGTCCCATCATCTGTCCAATGCTGTTGATCGATTTTATCTCCAAGTAAGTACTCTATCCTATGCTAAAAGAGGAAAAAATTACCAGTAATAGCTAATTCCTCCCAAAATGATTTTCTATACACAAAATAGTTTAAAAAAAGAAAAAAAAAGTTAACTTATAGAACTGTGGAAGCTAAACATAGTAGGTTTTCATCCATTTATTCCAATTTATATATGCCACTCCTTATCTGTAGGAATCAGTATCAGATACTATGCAGATCTGAAATACGAGCCAGGTCGATATCTGAAATTGTGCTTGGAAACTGAAGATTACTCTTCGAGCCACAGTTCAGACTTGCTTGTAATCAGCTTGCCATCTCAACTACCTACAACTTCCTTACGTTTAACTGCCTTTAACTTCACCAACTGACAGTTAATAATACCTTAGGTTAGCACAAAGAAACAACTTTTATCTATGTACAGGCTGAACACTCTTCAATTTTGTAATTCTGTAACTTGCTAAAACCACAGCTAGGTGTCTGACAGCTATCACATCTCAGCTGAAAGTTATGAACTTAAATATAACTGCACAGACACTGCATTGTGAACCATAGCTAGGGCTGTTTATCACAGCAGATGTGTAAAACTTTGAAAAATTCCTATAATAGTGCTTTTTGTTTCTTATGTTTGCTTAAGCACTCACTAATTATCCATACCTAACATAAAGCAAAAACATTTGCTATTTTATCTAATAATTTAATAATGTTCCTTACAGACTACATCCTTTTACTAATGTTCTACAGTATTAAGCTACAAGGAACATTTTAAACCAGCAGATGAATATAGAGAAGAAGCTTCATAATAAGAAGGCACACAGAGAAATCAAGGACATATTCTCATCAAGAATTCAAACTGCAATATTGATTTTATTGTCAAGTCTGTAGCATTACATTGTATTCATCTGTCATATAACTGGAATGGGAAAATGACAACCATTCATGTGTTCCTATTTTTACAGAAAATAGTTCTGTCTTTTCCTCCTGCCTCTGCACAAAGCAATTAGATCTACGATCTCTAGCCAGTCTAATTTTTGGGAATAACTTTACTGTACAGGAAAAATGTCATGGACTCTGTTTAATTACATATTGGTACTACATTCACCTTTACAGGCACTGTAACATAAGCCTGGATACCTCTGTGTTCCCACTGCGCTGTGCTCCCTACAAATGCTCCCTACAAAACAGTTTGAGGCATTTGGTATGGTGTGGAATTGGGGAAAGGAGAGGGCAGAAAGCTGGTCCAAAAATGGAGCATTTCAGTAAGAGATCATTAACAAAAGCAGACAAGACTGGCAACTATCCAGAATTCCCATCCTACTTAGTGAAATTACTGGATATGTTCAGCAGGCAACACTTAAAAAGATAATGTAGCTATACAACATTTCATTACAGCTAATTATTTCAAATTATAATTTACAAAAAATTAAGACATACCATGACTCGTGCTGCCAGTTGGTGTTCACCCTTTTTATCTAAAAGGTTGTATATAAGACTCAGCTGAAACAAAGCTTGAGTGAGTGGTGCAGTGCTGTTCTCTTTCTTAAGGTAATCAATCAGGTCAAAAGCTGTTTCCAGAGATGCTCTTCCTAGACTACAGGTCAATGAATACAAACATTTTAATGGATTATAAAATAAAAGCACAAGATCAGAAGTGATGTTTTTTATTACATTAACATAGAGTTAAATGAATAGACGAAGTGACATAACAAACAATTCACATGTAGAGATTATAATATCTTAACTTCAG
This sequence comes from Sakesphorus luctuosus, assembly GCA_013396695.1. Lineage (NCBI taxonomy): Eukaryota > Metazoa > Chordata > Aves > Passeriformes > Thamnophilidae > Sakesphorus > Sakesphorus luctuosus. Next base: position 24,790 of record VWZD01002609.1, read on the forward strand.
TATGATAGCAAAAAAGCACCAATGGCCACTAACATGCCTTCAAGTGTGGCAATGATGTCTAAAAATATTTATCATAAATGAGGGTAACCAAATACAGCTAGCAGCTTCCAAAGAGACTATCCAGAATGCTCAACCTCACCTGCTCTGGCAGCAATGGTGAAAGACATGAAAGGCAGCCAGGAAAAAATTGAGACAGAAATTGCTCCACTTTAGAAAAGTAAGCTTTCATTGACAGAGTACAGGAAAAGAGTCTGCCAGGAAGATTATGAGTTACTAAAGAAAACGGTGTCTTCCACAAATAGAAGGTATCATGTGGCTCTATGGGATGCAAATAAACAGATGATGCCATAAAGAAGAGTGAGATAACATCTAGCACCAATATGGAAGCATCAGGGAAAGAACTTGAAAAAAAAAGTAGTGAAGGGTGAACAGTTCCAATAAGGATAATAAAGACTGAACTAAAACTTTTCTAAAGTCATTGTCTCTAGAAACTAAATAAGATCTTATTTGACTTGGAAAAAACTTTGAACACATATTAAATATGTTTTCCAATATGAAAGTCTTACCCTGCAAGGCTGAAGATATTGTTGATCAAATTGGCTCTGTCTTTTGGACTCAATGCAGTGTGGTTTTGTTTCAACAGATTAATGAGAGTTTTCCAGTCTTCAGCATAGTGTACTATGTAATAGCCATTCATGTCCACATTGAATTTCATCCATTCCACCTCTTCTGGAAGTTCAATGACAGCTAATAGACAGACAATCAGTTAGCAGCAGAAACAAATATTTAAAAATTGTCTGTTCAAATCCAAGTCTACGAAATAGACTAGTTCCAGAGAGTCAGTAAATTCTTTTACACCCACTATTTTGCCCTACTGTGAAAGGAGGAAGAGCGAATACAGAGGTTTCATGAGAAGGCTCAAAACTCCAGACTGTATTTCTTCATCCTTCTTCCTACATCTGATTGAATGAACAGTATCACAGCCTGCCTCAAGTTGCATCCATGCAATTAATTACTTAGTGCAATAATTTTCTTCCTGTCCACTCCTTTCAGAGTCCCATCTCTCTCACTCACTTTCACAGACATATATATATATATCTCTCTATATATACACACACACACAAATAGCATAGGGAAATGGAGATGGCCTTAAGTAGATGAAAGATCACATTCTAGTTTCAAAGTCAACTGGACACAAGAAGAGAGGCTTTGGGAATACGTTCTCCCTTTCAGTTGATTTTATAACTACTACCAAAGCCATCAATTTGCATAAGACCTACAAGGCCTTCATAATTTAGTAAATATTCTACCCCAAACTCATTTGTACATCTGTCCTACTCACATCCTCCACACTGAACTTTCTACAGCAAGTGAGGAATGCATATAATGAACACGAGACCTCCAACAGGGTCATTTAAACTCAAAAATGATGAAATCAAACTACTTACTAGTTCTAGTAAGATCAAGAACACACTTCATTAAACATCTTTGTTTTCCCTTTTTGATAATTTGTAATTTTTTTTTTCTAAAAACTCCATCTCAAGTGAAAAATACCAAGAATAGCTTGAGGACTTTGTAAAACCAATGTCAGAATGAAAAAAATCAAAATTATTTACTTAATTTTTAGTATCTCCAATGTAATTTTAGGAGTGTGGCAGTCTGTAAAAATCAGTAAACAATGATGTCAAGATCAGCTGTAAGAACCTGATTTAAAATTTGTGCAGTCTTATTTTAAAAAGTATAGCTGTGAAATAATTTATGAATTAAATACAATTGTCAGTTAAATGTACTGCCTAGTAACTTAATTGGTGTAGGGAGGATGGTGGGGAGAGAAATCACAGAATCATAGAATTGTTTGGGTTGAAAGGGACCTTAAAGATCATTTGGTTCCAACCCCCCTGCCACAAGCAGGGGCACCTTTCACTACATGAGGCTGCTCAGAGCTGGCCTTGAACACTTCCAGAGGTGGGGCATTCTACAACTTCTCTGGGCAACCTAGTGCTGGTGTCTCACCACCCTCACAGTAAAGAATTTTTTTCCTAATACCTAACCTAAACCTACTCTCTTTCAGTGTGAAACTATTCCCCCTTCTCCTGTCACTACATGTCCTTGTAAATAGTCTTTCTCCAGTTTTCTTGTAGGTCTCCTTCAGGTACTGGAAGGCAGCAATTAGGTTATCTGCAAAGCCTTCTCTTCTCCAGGCTGAATAACCCCAATGCTCTCAGCCTTTTCTCAGAGGAGAGATGCTCCAGCCCTCTGATGAACTTTGTGGTGCTCCTCTGGATTTGTCCTTCTAGTGCTGAGGACCCCCATCAAAGTTATTTTTAGAATGACATAAAAGTGTATAGTAATTATTCAGTTGGTAAGGAAAAAAACAGAGCTGAATAAAAAAAGTCCTACAGACTAGCAATTTAGGATTCAAACTAACCACTGCACCAAAACTAGAGAGTTCGCATGAAAAAATCTAAGGGTTTCAAGTTCAACAACAGCATTCTCAAAAATCTAATCTGTTCCAGACACAATTAAATAAAACAGGTAGTATTTCAGTGGAACTTTACTTCTTTACATTTCAGCAAACTAGTGGAACAATGCTCACATTACTTTTTGTAATGAGATTTTGGGTATGCACTATGATGAAAGTGTACAGGCTTTTACAGATTTCAAACCTGTGCTTTTGTTCCAGTTGTTGTCACTTATTTCTACATATAATGCTACAGGGAACCAATGCTCTAATGATTACACCACCAGCAGTGCCTGGGTCCAGATCTCTGTAATTATTTTGTACTCTGTGTGTCTTCATCTTCACACCTTACACAAGGGTGTGCTCAGAAAAATCATAAATCTGCAACACTTTAAGTAACTTGCCACTAAAGCTTTAAGTCACATACCTGACTTTTGATCCAGTAAATATGCATTAGTACAATGGGTAAAGTTGCACCTACTAGTTATGTAAGTGAGAGGAATATGCCACAGATAACTGCAAAGGAAAACAAATGTTAACTGACATATTATATACATATTATCAGTCTTGAAGGGCTTGTTTTCTTTTTTATATATAACACTAGAACCACTCAATGCTGTGTGAAATAATAAAGTATAACTCTCACTCATATAATCAGAATACAATAAAAGAAAAAATGCACAGCATACACAGCAATTATTTTTTTATTCGCACCATGTTGAGAAGAGGACAAATTTCATAGAATAC
>VWZD01002610.1:0-17493 GCA_013396695.1 Sakesphorus luctuosus
GGAGTAGGTCCAGAGAAGAGCAAGAAGGGTAAGCGAGCTCCATCAGCCTGGGTTTGGAGTTAGAGTTGTCCTTCTCCTAGGATGGTTGCTGGGGGCTAGGAAGCCCATCCTGCCCGTGGACACACTTTGTCTGACCTTTCAGTTGAGACCTGTCTGGCATGGGAGACCCTATCAGAGGCACATACCACTGCTAGCATAGCACATAACCTCATGAGGGCACGCAAGCTTCTCCCCCGCGACAAGGAGGTGTCACCAGAGCAGTCATCAAAATTACAATTGTGTTAATAGAGTGTTCAGGTTTGAGGATATGAAATAGATGTAAATACATTTTTAGAGTTATTATGACTTTGGCAAAAAATAGCTTTCATCACTATGGCTACAAAAATGAATAGAAGTTACAGAAACACAGCTAAATGGAGACCAAGAAGATGGAATCACTTATTACTCAAAATAATCACCATTGTGACGAAAGATTGGCCACTGAAAAGATGTGAAAAAAGTACTCCTATAAATTATAGGAACTGTATGGAAATGCTAATTCTGCTTCACAAAGTGTTTTAGTAGTCTAAGTTTGATTACAAATTATGCAAAATTTCAAAAATTTTGCAAAGAGGAAAGAAGTACCAGCTTTTCCAATTCAAGTTAATTTCATTTTACGGCTTGGGTAAGGGCCAGGTAGCAGTAATATTGGTGCCATTTTTGGACTACCATCCCCAAGGAGGCCAACAAGAACCTGAGACAGAAACAGGTGTCAGTTTTTGAGGAAAGATGATAATTTTTTGGTTAGTTTTGTGGACAATTTTTATGGAAATATCCTTCTGCTTTGTGATACAAGAAACATGTGCATGTTCCAAACTTGATTATTAAGCACCCTTATGTATGGTGTGGGCAGAGGTTAAGGGAAAAGAGGGAGGTAGAAAGAGAGGCTGCTTGCAGAGGTAACCAACCCTTCTGAAGTACTTTTATTGCATCATTTACCTATGCACAGTAAGTAGGTACAAAACTGGAGAACAGGTGGAGAATGCTTTGTCATCCCCTCTGCTTCCCTGGTCTGGCCCTTCACTAACCATGGTTTGATGAAGTAACTGGAAACTCATGGAACAAACTGCTTCAGGGATCAGCTTCACAACTATTCAGGGAGCACTGAGAGACAACTGCTGCCACAAGTCTCCAGCGGGATGCCTGGTGTCCAGTCCCAGAATACAGGCCAAATTCTGTATTTGCAGACCTGATATTGTTTTTCTGAAGAGTCTCAAGACTGTATTTTTCTGGAGTTTATTTACGATTTCTGGAGCTACAAAGAGGTTATTCATACTGCCAATAGTCAGCATTGGGCTGAATTAAAAGATAATAGAAAATACTGTGGTAAAAGAGAGATCAACAACTATGTATTCTGGGAAATGGCAAAGGAACACTGATGTCAGAAAAAGAAATAAACAAAAAAGAACTTGGAATTTTGTCAGTCTGTTATCTTGGAGAAGAGTCAATTTGTGGAAGTGGTCACAACATCAGGAAGTTACAACTATCTGGAACCATTATAGTCTGCTTTGGCCTATGTTTTCTTGTCAACTGCCTTTTCTCTTCAAGAATTAATGAGAACTCCTCCCTGTTCTCAGTCTGTGGGTTTGGACTGACCAAAGGAAGTGCTCTGCTTGGGTTGCTGTTCTGACATCCTAGAGGGAGGAGTGAATCTGTATCCCAGTTCTGCTGTGTTAATGAGATGAGGGTCTCCAGCCAGTAGCCACCCTGATATCAAATGGAAATCAGTCTCAAAACAGCCCTGGTTTATAGTGATACCTTGTTGATACATTGCATCCCCAGGATTCTGGAAGCAGCTGGAAAACAACACACTACAACTTTGTCGTGTTCTGGTTTCTGTGTGATTCTCCCTCCCCCATCTCTCTGCTGAGGGCCAAGAGTGTATTTAGCCCAGTTTCTCACTTGACTTCAGTGATGACATTTATTTCTTCCAGGAATTATTTAAAAATTGTAAATGGTCCCATTAGATAAGATGAAGAAACACCAGTGTTACAGAAAATCAGTTCTAAGGTTACTAGAACTGTAATTAGGAAAAAAAAGTCATCTCCCAGATACCATGTATCTCCTTGGAAGTCTCCTAAAGTTCCAGCCAGGGTGAGAGCCATGCAGTTTTTTCTTAAAGTTCTACCTTATGGTTACAGTCAAGGAAAATGCACAACAAAAATAAGTAAATAAAAAGGAAAACAGGGACTATTTTTGCAAATCTGAGGAAGGAAAAATAGCATTTCACAAAGTAAATTCCAAGTAACATAATTGTTCAGTATTTCAAAGAGGTGAAATACCACACATCTAGCTCCCTGATCATTAATACTGTTCCTTGTTTCATTAAAGCAGAGGTCATTATTTCCCAAGAAGTCATTAATGCTTACAGCAAGAAGGGTACAGTAGTTTTATTCACAGCAAGGTAAAAAGCACATATAGAGGCACAGAAGTGGAGAGGGGATTTCAGTAGCACTTTGGCTGCCTCCATACAGATCTCCAAGTGAATCATTTGTATTACCGATTTCTCCAAACATCAGTACTTATTAACTGGGAGGTGATTTTCTAAGGAATGATTGGTTATATATCATTTGAAAATCTAAACCCAAGGAATTCAGTAAAAATTGGGACATACTTCTGATTCAGGTAAAAATATTTTAATTCAAATCTACCACATTTGTTCCCCAATGCTCATCCAAAGAGGTGAGTATTACACTGCATATTTGCAAACTCAAGCAATTATTTCCACTCATTCATTTAATGTTATTAAAAATACTGAGACATCAATAATTCTGCATGTATTTTAACGGGGGTAAGTCATTCCACTAGACAGAATTATATGTCTTTGAAGCATACATGTGATTGTTTGCTTAGACTCAAAGGCCCTGCATTATATCTGTTACTTTCTGGTAGAGAATTGACTTTTTTCAGTAGTCTTCCGTTGGAAGTTTCTTCACTTTGGCTATTTGCTAATATCTCAGTGAGCCATGTGTGTACTAGGACTTACCATTCCAGAATGGCAATACATTACACACTGCACGTTGCATCATGGTCAGGGTACAATGTAGAGACACTGTAGTTTTGTTTTTAACATATATTTATTACTGATAAAGGCAGTTAAATGCCACCCTGACATCGGATCCCATCAGATCTCGGAAGCTAAGCAGGGTCAGGCCTGGTTAGCACTTGGATGGGAGGCCTCCTGGGAATACTGGGTGCTGTAGGTTCTAGTCCTGAGGATTTCGCTGTCACCGTCCAAGCTAACTCGGCCGTGGCAGATGAACCTTAGGAGCAAGAGTGGGGCCAGTTCCATGCAGGCTGTGCCTCACCTAAAAAAATCCACTACACAGGCTTGAAAGACACACCCACGTTTACGAAGCTTAGCCATCATCATTATTGATTAAATTCCTACTTCCAGATTTTCATTCTGTTTATTTCTTTGACATATAAAATTGCAGCAGACTTGACATTATCTTCATCAGTAGGATTTTTAAAATCCTAAACAAGCAGACATTAGTAGACCACAAGCAAACTGTGAGTAGACCACATGACCTAAATAATTTGAGGGTAATTATGTCTAGTATTACCTGACAGATAAAGATTTCTCTTTTGCACCCCAAAGCCAGCTGACAACTTGCCTAGACATATAAAGAGAATAAGGAATAATGCACCTACAGTACACAGTACAACCAATATCAGAGCCAATATCTCCACTGAAAAGGAACTGAGAAGCTAGTAATAATGTAAAGGTTCACCAAATATGTTTCTGCGTTACCACACAGGCAAGAGTTAATGTTTCTAATTTTTTTCCCCTCATCATGTTCATGGTCATGGATAAACCACTGCATTCACATAAGAAATTAATTCAATTTTTTTTAAATAAACGGTGTGCTCAATGTAATTAACATGCATAGCTGTACTGTCCAAATACATAATAGCAAAAAATGTGGCTTTGACTCTAGTTACAGACACAGGATATAGTCTGTCTAGACCATCAAATAATATACCTCTAAAGTGAAAGTTTTACATGTGAGATTACATCTCTGAAATGAAAAGTGCTTCAGGAATACTGGCCAGAGAAGGGAAAAACTAAATTCCATTATACTGTCCTATTTTCTTTACCCATCTACATTTCTAGCCAGTCAATTGAAAATCTTATAACTAGATATTTGCAGTCTACTGGATATGGCAGTTTTCCATGTAACATAACTGATGATCAGATGCCACCTACTTTCCTCTAACACCACGGAAAAAAGCATATTTTTCATTTCATAACCAAATTCAAAGAAAACAGTTAAAAAAAGTAATGGTTCAATTCAAAGCTTTACATCCCATGACAAAGTCATTAACTTGCAGAATTAAGTTAATTTGAAATTTCAAATAACATTTTTTCTGATTTTTCTGTTATCTCTGCAAAATTTTATTAAGCAAGCATGCATTCAGACACACTGAATCTTGGGCTGGGAGATGTCAGAAGTCTTATTAAAGTCTTAAGTTCAAAACTAATTTTGTTTTCTCCATTTATACTGCCTTCTCACCCATTCTTTTTTAAATTCTGGCTTGCTTCCACACTGGATGCAGTTTCTGGTGCAACCAGTGTCTCCCTTTGCAGGAAAGAGACAGGCTTTTTCATGATGTGAGTAGCAAGACAGCTCCCAATGGTATATCATCTACAATCCTTTGCATTTCCTTCAGCAGCTTCTCAGACTCACAGAGACCTCTGCCCTCACCACTATCCAAATTCTCAGTGAGAGAACAACATACCCAGCATCACCAGCCCACCTGGATCCCACAATGACAGCAGGGCTGCTCGGTCATTTGGAATATCTATTGTATTCAGAAAACCTAAAGGAAGTAAAATACACAAAAAAGAATCAGAATTCAGACAATAGACACAGGAACTCTCTTAAAACCCTACATTCCCTTGAACATCCTTGTCTTTTGTCTTCTTTATCAGAGAAATAACAGAGGACTCTCAGGAGACAAGTGGACTTCACAAAGTGTATATGTAAACACTGAATAAATTGTGCCCTCACTGATCTTGTGGCTTAGGCATTGACTATTTGGAGAGATCTATATAGCTACAAGAATTCTAGCAGGTTCCTCTCTGTAGAGCGTACTAATATTAGTCTAACAATAAACAACCTTCTAGTACAAATATCAACTGGAATGTGGCCTGCCAATGACATAAAAATAAATCTGAAAGCTCTCTCAGAGGACATGTAAGGGCATTCAGTTCATCAAAGAGAGGGGAGGTGAGGAAAGGGATCAGCAGTGATCTAGGACTCTTTGTTGTGGCCTTCGTGGTACCCAAGCAGCAAGGTTGCCTTTCTTTCTTAGGGAAAAGAGAGAACACCTGCCTGTCAGACATGCATCTTGCCAGTAAAAATGGGAAAAAGAGGAGCAAGTTCAAGGTAAAAAATGCTGAAAATGGGCTGTTTGTGACAAAGAGATATTTAGGGAAGGTGAGTGAGAAGCAACCAGGCAGAGAACACATGTGTGTCCTGGCAGCAAAGAGAGAAACAATGAGGCACTTCACAGGGAAAGCCAAGTCCCAGATACTGGGAGATTTGTCCAACCAACAGAGCTGTCAGTCAAAGTGTACCTTTAATTTGACAAAGCAAGATAAAAATAGGAACTCACCCCTCTGAGCGAGATCTGTGATTCTGCTTTTTGGATACCCACATGGAGTCAAGACAACTGATTTTCAGCAGCCTCTGTACCTCTGTAATGTAAGACAACATGCATGCAGTGAAGATGGTACTTCCACTTGATGGAAGATTTTTGAATTTAGAGTTGGGGAGAAATGGAGGGTATAAATATATCTCATGCTTCAGACTGTAAAAACAGCTTTTCTGTAAATGTATACCAATTAAGAAATAGTTTTGACATAGCTGCCAGTTATTTTGCTCTATAAAGACTTATAATTTAAAAGGTATTTTTAGTTTCAATCCTTTTCCCACCTTTTTCTAATTGTGAAAAAGGTGCTTCAGAACCGCACCTTGCTAGATTTTGTAATAAATCAAATAAAGTCAAAGAAATTGAAAGAAATGGAAATTTATTAAACAAACACTAATATTTCATGAAGGGGAGAGGAAGAAATTTTCTTCACCTTTTAGTGATTTACAGAAACTGTTTTCTGGCAAGCTATTTTGGCTCAATTTCCCTGCTGGATATCATCACTGGTAACAGACTGGATGTCTATCACGGGTCTTCAGGAGCAGAGTGAATTCCCATTGAAAATTTGGAGCAAACAAAAAAGGTATCTGAAGTAACAGTCCTTATTTTCTAGTTTTGATGCCTGAAAAAATTAGAGGCTAATACATCAATTCAAGCAAACAGCCACTGGTTTGTGGTCTCTACCTTGCTGGGAGCACATGACTACTCACCGCTCGGTTATGACCCTAATCACAGTGTTGGATCAATGGCCAAATCTCTCTTACCAAACAGTCAAAAAGTTTACTTTTAGCAAACTAAAATGGTCATTCAGAAGATTTGACGGATTCAGCCTTTGACAGAACACAGATGAAAAAGCAGTTTACACTTTGGAAAACAAAGTTTCACAAGTACTGTTGCGAGGCCTATTAAAAAATTATTTTCAATTATTCTTGAGACTGCAACTGGAAATAATTGCTGCTCTGACCTTATGTTTATTTTGTGTGTGTGTGGGGGGGTGTACACATGTAGATGTCATGTTTGCGGAACACAAACCTTTTGAAGAATAGCAGGTTCACTTGTTACTTACCCATATGAGCCTCAGCCTATGAGTCTAGTCCCAGTTTCAGGAGATTGGCAGGTTCCCAGTCATCCACATCACAGAGACACTACTGCCAGTGTCTTCCTTTTACCTTGTACCTTATTTGAGCCTGGAATTATGGTTTTAAAAACAGTCTTGAAAAAATAAAAGAGTTCTTACAAAACTAACCTGAGCAGAAGTAGACAAGGCTGTATATCACTATAGCTTGATAGAAAATAGGACTACATGATTTTCACTAGTCAGGATCTAGCATAACTAAAACAGAAGGGCACTAAAACAAATGTCGCCTTGACAAATGTTGCCTTGACATGCCTGTTGTGCTAATGTATGGGAAACAAAAAGAAAATTTGAGCCTAAGTACAAAGTACAAAGAAACATGTATTTACCAGTACTAAAGACTTAGACCACCTGTGTAAATGACTGGAAATATCTCATTCCCCTTTATATTTGCTTTCTCTTTCCACACCAACTCCCTCTACATCAAGTGGTGACTAATGGTTACAGTCATTAACAGGTTTCTCTGTGCAAATAATCTTAAGTTTTTATTTTAATTGTCCTACTTCCAAGTGAAGGAGAATGCAGGATATTTGGCTGTGTTAGGTTGGTTATCCATTCTAGAAACATTCAGTAAAGCAAGTTTCTTGATATCTGATATATATTATTGATATAGAAATTTTAAAGTCTTTGATTTGTGGGTAGGCAGTAAGATTTTTTCCCATCTTAATAGAGGGAAAACAATTCATAAGATACCGGCTACAGATTGCACAATAAGACACATTTTCAGACTTCATTCAAAGAAATCATTATTCTGCAAGAAACTGCACAAGACCTGTTACCTTTTCAGGGACATGAATAAGTTTCCAAACATTAATCCCACCGTCTTCTTCATAAATAAAAACGAGAAGGTTGTGCAGAACTGCTCTGTGATTGAGATCTGTGTTTCATGTTCCTGCAGTGCTTTCTGTTCTCCTTGGGACTTACTCAAAGAATATACAAGATTTGTTCCCCACACAAAAGACCAGATTCTGGCTTCTATTTTATTTTACTTTCATACTGCACTAGAAACACCAGTAAATTAACAGTCGATTTACAGATAATTAGAGGTTCCCCAGATAGGGACATTTTACTAGCAATCAGAGTGTCCTGGTGTCCTTGTTCCAGCCAGGACAGGGTTAATTTTTGCAGTAGCCAGGAGAGGGCATGGCTAGGACAAGGAGGCTATCTGTACCACCTCACATCATTGTCAAGGGCAGAGGGAAGGGAGTCTCTTCCAGGGAGAAGGGGTTACTTCTGGTTCACCATAGTGTGGTGGAGGGAGCAGTGGGATATTGCCTGTGGTCAGGGCGTCTCCATGTGCATTGTTTACCTTTTTGTTATATCCTCTATCTTTAATATTGTTACTGTTGCTGTTTATTTTCTTATCTCACTCCTGTTTCCAGTAAATTGTTCTTTCCTCAGCCCTTGTGTACCTACAATTCTCCTCTCCATCCCACCACAGTTGGAGACAGGGAGTGATTGAGCAGCTTGTGGTTTGGAGTCTCAGTGGGAACAGTAAATTGGGAACTACCATTCCTAAACCCTGACATACATATTTGGCATCCGATATGGGGCATGAAGGGTTATGATAAAAACCAATCTGCTTGAGCAGGTTAGAAAAAATTTTGACCTAAGCTTTTTCTGTGTTAGGTACAGAGCCACCGGTCACAGTGTTGCTGGGCCTGCTCACGTGGTCCCTAACCCTGTATATGTTCCTGTTTGTGCTCCTTGCAGTGTTCTTTTTCAGAGCAGAGACAGGGATCAAGATGGCTTTGTTGATGTATCAGTTTATGACATGATAACAATAAGGGCATTGAGGGTTATTTGGGATGTGTATTCATTGTTGCTCTCCTGCCCTTACCTTGGGCCTTTACCTTTGGGAGACCATTAATAATCATACCCAGTCTGTGGGGACCACACTGTAAGACCCCAGTCTCCAAGCCTCAAGTTCTACTGGGAGTATTACTTATATTTCAGACTCCAAGAATTTCCAACGAACTTTTGCAGAGAATTTGCTTCCTAATACTTTGAAGTCGTGTAAAGAGAACACGCTACATGCCTTTCCCAAGAGATTTCTTTTAATTTAGTGAGAAAATAGGCATTTTGGCAAAAGGTTCACAGTGGTAACGTACAACGAAGGAGAAGGTTCCACAAAGCACCCAGCAAACACCAACCCACAACTTAGTAAACTAAAACCCCTCAGTCTTAAGTTACACATAAGAGATTAAGGAAAGAGTAAAGGAAGAAAAGGGATTAAGAGAAGAAAAAAGAACTATAGAGTTTAGAACAAGAGAATTGCATAACCACCACTGAAGGGTCCTACAGGAGTCCAGGGCTCCACACAGAGATGGCAAGTCCAGAGAAAAGGCAAGATGGAGCCCCTATGCTCCTGCATTTATATGCTTTGGCTATTGTGGCCAGCCCTTCAAGGTGGGACATCTGGCTCACTGACCCCTCTATAGGTCTAGGCCAGAGTGAGGGATGCTGTAGCAAATCAGAGGCTCCAGGGGATGTGGTGTGGTCAAGGCTGCCAGGCAGGCCTTTATTGATTGGCATCTCTGCCACATGGCTTCCAATACTGCCTTGGGGCTGCAGGCCACATTCTGTGGTGCCATGTGGCTTCAGCCTGGTTCCTTCCCCCCACATGCACAGAGCTTGTTCTGGCCCAATAATAAAATAATCCAGTGAGATCTGAATCCAGTCTCTTACACATACTCACCCAGTGCAGAACAGAGTCCTCTACTGGGAGCAAGCTCAGGAGAGAGTGTACACACCACAAGGTAACCTGTGGTTTTACCTGCATGACCATTGAGAAGACATGAGGAAGTGAGATGAAAAACCCACCTCTTTCCTAGCAGCACGGGTACGAGTTGACAGAAAGGACAACCACCACAGCAATTTCTTCAAGGATAAATGCCACGAAAGTTTCCAGTGAGCACATCCTCAGGCAGAAAAGGAAAGTTGATGTTACTTCCAATCCTCTTGAATGTACCTCCATTTCATATTTACAAGAAGTGAGCAATCAGTGCTATGACTAAAACTAGAGGGGGCCCTGCCTTCAGCCAGGTGGAAGAAAGGGACAGTCATAAATATTGGACTGTATGGACCTGATAGACAGGCACATCAGACCCATATGAGTGTAAGGCTTTAGTAGACACTGGTGCATAATGTACACCAATGTTATCAAGATATGTAGGGACAGGATGTCTTTCTGGGGTGACAAGGGCATCCCAACAGGTGACTGCACTGGAAGCTGAAGTTAGCCCAGCTAGGAATGAATGGCAAAATCACCCCATTTTGACTACTGCAGAGGTCAGTCCCATGCATCCTTGACATAGATTACCTCAGGAGAGGTTATTTCATGGAACTAAAATTGCATAATTGGGTTTTGGGGTTATCTGCTGTGGAGACAGAGGAAATTAGACAGCTGAATACCTTGTCTGGTCTCTTACAGGACTCTTCTCCTGTGGAACTGTTGAGCGTCAAAGAACAGGTACTGATCACTACCGTAAGAGTGCACCAACAACAATACTGCATCAGCCAGGACTCTCTGACCCCCATCCATGAGATGATCCATGAACTAGAAAGCCAGGATGGACCAGCAAGACTCACTCACTCTTTAATAGCCCTATGTGACCAGTGTCTAAGTGCAGTGGAGAGTAGAGACTGACAGTGTACTATAATGGCCTGAATCAAGTCACACCCTACCCTGAGTGTTGCTGTGCTGGACACACTGGAACTTCAGTATGAACTGAAGCCCAAGACAGCCAAGTGGTGCCACCATCGATATTGCTAATGCATTTGTCTCCATTACTTTGGTAGCAGAGTGCAAGCCACAGTTTCCTTTTCACTTGAAGGGGCGTGCAGTACCTTTGGAACAGACTGCTCCAGGGGTGGAAACACAGCCCCACCATTTGCCATGGACTGATCCAGACTGCACTGGAAAAGGGTGAGGCTCCATAATACTTGCACTCCATTAATGACATCATCATGTGGGGCAAACCCAGCAGAGGAAGTTTTTGAGAAAGAGAAGGTAATCCAGATCCTCCTGAAGGCTGGTTTTGCCATAAAACTAAGTAAGGTCATGAGAACTGCCCAGGAAATGCAATATTTAGGAGTAAAATGGCAAGATGGACATGATTCCAACAGATGTGGTCAACAAAATAGCAGCTATGCTGCCACCAACCAGCAAGAAGGAAATACAGGCTTTCCTAGGTGCTGTGTGTTTTCAGATGATACATATTCCAGATTACAACCAGATTGTAAATGCTCTCTATCATGTGACACAGAAAACAATTGTAAGTGGGGTCCTGAAGAACAACAAGCTTTTGAACAAATTAAACAGGAGATTGTACATGCAGTAGCCCTTAAGTCAGTCTGGACANACCTGAAGGCGAAAATTTCAGACTACCACCAAGGAAGGAGGAAGAAAAGGTGAGATGTGCTGAGAGTCCCCACCACATAATCAGCTACCTGAAAATGAAATCTGGTATGTTCTCTTCACTGACGGTTCCTGCCATATCCTAAGAATACATTAAAAGCTGGAGTTCTGTGCAGTGAATTGCAGAAGCTATTGAAGGACAACATGGATCAAGTCAGGCTGCAGATCAGAAAACTGTTCAGGTGACTTTAGATACTGCTGAACAAGAGAAATGGACAGCACCCTGTGTCTACACTGTCTCATATCCTGGAAGATATCTGGGATGGATAAAACCCACAGTTATGGATTAAATGAGCTCAAGCAGACATTTTGGAGGGACAGCCATTGACTATGGAAATGATACCATGTTTGTATATATATTTTAAGATAGATTTTATATATATATTTGGAAGGTGTAGAATTTGGGCATGACACAGATGGTATAGAATAAGGCATGGATAATATCCTGTTTCTGGCCAGGACATGGTTAATTTTTGCTGAAGCCAGGAGGGGCCATGGCTTGGAAGAGGAGGCTATTCTATAGCACCTCAGGTCATTGCTGGGGAGATCAGAATAGTGTGTTTTTTTCTGTTGAATAAGGGTTCCATGTGAATCATTCACACCATTCACCACTTTCTTGTACCCTCTGCCATTAATATTGTTGCTATTCATTTTCTTATCTTACTCCTGTTTCCAGTAAATTGTTTTTATCTCAACCTGTGATCTTTACTTCTTTTTGCCTCCAGTTCTCCTCTCCAGCCCACTGCAAGGAGGCAGGGGGAGGGGGAGCAATTGAGCAACTCTTGGTTTGGAGAGTCTCAATGAGAGCACTAAATTGGGGAATACCATTCTTAAACCACAACAGCTGGCCATAGAGCACAGGGAACCAAGGGAGATATGTCCAGGGAATAAAATGCTGGAGACAATTTCAGCAGTAAACTCAACCTGCTTGTGATATATTGGATGGAAATGGTTTAAAAAGGCAACATCAACCCATAAAAGTGTTTAGCTAATCAAAACTATGACAAGAGCCAAAAACATTCTTACTAATTTTACACTGATGACAGTGCTGAAGGACACAGCAGAGTAATCACCACACTGCCCATGTTTGATACTTATAGTCTGACACATCAGGAACAGTTTGTGTCTTTAAACCAAGGGAAGCTATTCCTTGAAAAGGAACGAGGAAAGTGTCTGCTACTGATTTTCAGTCATACCAACACATAAAAATTGCATTTTGATTTGACTAAACCACATGGAAAATGTGTCAAGCTAAAGGCAGAGCTTCTATGTCTTGCTTCTATTTCTATTATCCTCAGAGATTTTTGGGATCGCGTTTAGCATCAGCAAGAGGCAAACTTAAATGATAGCTCTGAGCCAAAAATAAAAAATAATCCCCATACTCTGAATTTCATGCCTGAAAGACAAACACCTTTGAATACAAAAAAAGTAGGGAAATTTGTCAACTTCAGGCAACCTATGAAGTACAAAATTACTCACATGTTCTTTGGGGGGCTTAGTATGAAAAAAGGCTGAAATGGCTGTAAACTTCTATTAATCAAGTAGGACACACAAAACCACAGATGTTTGTGACTCATGCAGCCATGCTGTGTGCCCATTTCCTCTCTCAATAAAAAAGGCAAGTCTAAGTATATACAAACAATTTATAGAATCCCAGGAATTCAGTAAAGCTTCCATTTTCTACAAGAATAGCATTTAAGATGTGAAAATATGGTAAATGAACTACAGTAGGGAAATTTTCTATTTCCTAAAACTTTTCTTGTACCAGCTAGAGGGGCATATTCATATAGAATTAAAACATGAGTAAAAAGCATGTCAGAAGAGGCAATAACTAGAGATGTTTCTGTGGTCAATATCTTTCTACTTATAGGCAGTTAAATGGCTCCCTGGTCCCCGATCCCATCAGATCTCGGAAGCTCAGCAGGGTCAACCTCAGTCAGTACTTGGATTGGAGACCTCCTGGGAATACTGGGTGCTGTAGGTTCTAGTCCTGAGGACTTCACTGTCACTGTCCAAGCTCACTTGGCCGTGGCAGATGAACCTTAGGAGTTAAAGGGTGGGGCCAGTTTCAGGCACACTGCGTCTCACCTAAAAAATCCACTGCACAGGCTCGAAGGACACATCCACGTGGGTAGAGCCCTTCCAAAATCTTCGTTCGCGAAGCCTGGCCATACGCATACATACATACATCTTTCTACTTCTGTGTTATCATAGAATCACAGAATGGCTTGGGTTAGAAGGCACCTTAAAGATTATCTAGCTCCAATCCCCATTCCATGGGAGGGACACTTTCCACTAGGCCAGGTTGCTCAGAGCTCCATCCAACCTGGTCTTGAACATTTCCAGGGACAAGGCATCTACCATGTCTTTGGGTAACCTGATACTATGCCTCACCACACTCACAGTAAAGAATTTCTTTTTCATCTCTAATTTAAACCTACTCTTTTTTCAGTCTGAAGACATTTTCTCTTGTTCAGTGAATGCAGGAAGCCTGTGACAGCTATTATTTCTGCTCTAGGATGTACTAGGATATTCTCTAGTGTCTTGGTTCTCCAGTCATGTAAAATCCACACACACTAACCGTGGGAGAATGAGACACAGACAAAGAGACACATGCCGAGGACAAGATTAATTCAGCTGTTCTCATTTTCCTAAACATAGATGTTACCAGTGTCTATATCTAATGGTGCTTTGTGGCAACGGATAAATTGGATCTTTACCCATCCTACCTGCTGGTGCCCACACTGTTCCTTTCTAGGAACATAACTCTACAAACAGCCCCATCAATTTGCCCATCTTTTCATTCAGTGATTGTTCAAGTGGGAGCATGGCAGCAGAGAGCAGTTCCACACATCACCCTTCCTCAGCAGATTACCTAATAATATCATTGACAGTTTGACTCACACCAAAACAAACCATAACCCCATGAAGATACACTTGATGTACAACACACTGTCTCTATACTGCTTCTCTCACTACTACATATTCCAGCATGATTTATCCTCAGTCAGGAGAAAGACTTCTATGCTAATATGTACATTCGGAAGCAAGCCAAATTCAACATGATTCATGTCATCAAGAATCTCAGTGACTTCACTTTTGGGGAACATTAACTCCTCCATGTTTATCTTGCAACTGTGGGTGCTACAAGACAATGGATCTATTTATATTGTTTAAAATTAAGGTGCTTATCAAAAAAAAAAAGAGGGAGATGGGGAGTTGCTAAGGCAGACATTGAAAATTCCTCCACCCAGTAATCCTCAGGACCATTTTAGTTTTCATTTATGAACAATTCTCAATTATCTGCTGCCAAGAATGCAGGAACAAGTTAGGTGACTCCTCTTTGTCTGGAAAAAAGGAAGTTGATGGCAACATATTCAATACTCCTCTTACTGTCTGGGCATTGTAGGATGCCACAGATAGGCAGAAGTATGAGGCCAGTTGCTGAGACCTACTACAGATTTGTCCCTGTAAAACACACAGCAGCATTTCCTAGAAACCAAGATTATTTTTACGAACTCCAAGGCAAAGGCAGTAACTAAGAATTTTCCCTGATGCCCAAATGAGAGGAAAATCTTTTTCCCTCATGTAAAATCAAGTTCCACATTGTATGGGTAACATTATATTAACCATGACTTAAAAATCCATATTCCTGTTACTCCGTAGTTTTCCACAGGATTGAGAGAAATGTAGCACTTGTCAGCTACTCAGACACCTGCCTTTCTTCCTCTTCAGACAATTTTCTAAGCCTGCCCTTGAAAGATCTTTGAGTAATGGGAGCAGGGCTTCCACTGGTTCACTTTACTATGGACTTCATGTATTCTCCCTAAGATTAATTCCATATATTCTAAATTATTATTTACTTAAGAATGGGCAAAAAGGAGAACGTGCCAAAGCCAAATTCATGCATCCACACTTTAATTTCAGATGAAAACAACAGTTCTGCTCAAGAATCGGTGAGGGACACAGGTTAGCCAAAGAAGCTAGATTCCCAAATAAGAAAAAAAATCTAAAGAAAAAATAAATAAAACAAATGCCCAAAGCCTCAAGAGCTGGAATCTCCTTGAATATTTTATTAAAACTCATTATAACTCACAAAAATATGTTTCATACAGCTGCAGATGTCACTCAAGGGTGCTGGTTCCAGGGAAAATGTCAACAGGTCACCCATGAGCAAGGTCTTGAATCTTCTTGTGTCCCCAACTGCAAGGAGGATCTGCCAAACCCAGCCATGAGGCAACAATTTCTTCTTCAGTAAATTTTCAATGATCAGTAACAACTGTACTTGCAAGAGCACGCCCCAGTCCTGGAGAGTTGACATACTCCCTTTTAAATAGAGAAGAAATCAGCGCTTGCTGTCATCACAAAGATTAACCAGAGCAGTGCCTTTTTCTGTTCTGCACTAACATGTTATTAAGTTGTGAAACATTTCAAAATTGATTTTGCTGCATACTCAGGCCTAAAATCTTCCCCTTTTTTTTGCAACATTTTAAGCCTTTAAAAATGTGTTTTAACAAACCAGTTAAAAGAAACAGATTTTTAATGCTAGCTTTGGTGATTCAGACAAAAAATG
The DNA here is from genome assembly GCA_013396695.1 of Sakesphorus luctuosus. Lineage (NCBI taxonomy): Eukaryota > Metazoa > Chordata > Aves > Passeriformes > Thamnophilidae > Sakesphorus > Sakesphorus luctuosus. The sequence goes on from VWZD01002610.1 coordinate 15,826, forward strand.
GTTATTATACACAATAAAATCCCATTGAATCTCCATTATGAAGTATAATGGAAAACCCCATTGGATTATCATTTGACGTCAAATCTGGCAAAACACAACCTGAAGACATCTGACTCATAGTGTTAGCAGAGACTTGGAAACTTCCAAGGAATCTTTCCAGTATTTAAACCAGTATAATTCCCCAGGAAAGAACAACTGGAAAGCAAATTTCTCTTAAGAAATTTTCTAGTGATCCCATTTGGAAAGGGATTAACCTTCTCTTAAGAGACGGGTCGAGAGTTACCTTTGAGTTTTTATGGAGAATGAAAAGTGACATTGTGGTTTTTTGGGTAGCTTTAGTAGGTTGTCTCCTATATATGGGAATTATTAATTTATACTTAATAACTGTGATAATGAATTGGAGCTTTTTTGTTTGTTTTGGTTTTTAAACACAAAAAGGAAAAAAATTCCAGAATTATTAATTTCCTAATATCTTGCTAGGGCATCAATTAGTGTATCTAATTTATAAGTTTATACACACAGACACAAATTGTGTTTAGGTTTATCTTCAGATTTTTCAGCATAAAAAACTATTTTTTGCCAAAACCACATTTTCTTTCACAAGTTTCCAGATGCCAATTCACAGCCTATTTCGTTGTAAGAAAATTCTGGCAACAGTAGAAGATATTATGGTCCTCCATTATTAAAAGACTACAAATTTGCTTTGGGGAAAAAAAAAAAAAGTAATTCTGATTTAGACTTTTCCACACACAAAAATTGCAGTATTACTTTTCTATCAGTTAAGATACATGAGCGTGAAATGAGTAATATAAGCAACACCAGCTTGTTATCATTATCAGATTGGACAATTTATACACCTACAGAAAACACTACTTCAAGTTTAAATAATTATAAAAAAATGTGAATTTCAAAGTCTACTTTCTTGCATTGGCATAACAAAAACCTTCTGCCAAAATAGGAAAATGGTATTTTAATATTCCATATTTGTTTGGGTTTTTTCACTAAATCTATTTCTGACCATAAACAAATATTATGGAATAGAACCCAAAATTTAACTGATGTGTTTCAACAGTTTTCATCCATCAAATCTTCAAGTTTAAATCTTTGATATCAGTTGACCTAGCTGCTCATTTTGACATACCCATATATCTTAGTTTCAAATACAGTGTCTCTGAAAATGATTAGGTGCCATTTTGGCAAAATATTTAACTTCAACTTTGTGAATTTTCAGTTCAGTGAGAAAAAGAAACACTTTTTGTTTTGTTTTTTTGTTGTTTTTTGTTGTTTTGTTGTTGTTGTTGTTGTTGTTTTTTCCCCAGAGCTGTCAGTAACATGTGCAATGAAGGGTTTGCATAAATCTGCAGCTAGGAGAAAACAAGAGTTCACAGCATCACAGAATCGATTGGGTTGAAAAAGACCTCTGAGATCATCAAGTCCAACCCTTGGTCCAACTCCAGCCCATTTACTAGATCATGGAACTCAGTGCCACGTCCAATCTCAGTTTAAAAATCTCCAGGGATGGTGAATCCGCCACCTCTCTGGGCAGCCCATTCCAATGCCTGATTACTCTCTCTGAAAAGAATTCTTTTCTGATCTCCAACTTAAATTTCCCCTGGCAGAGCTTGAGCCCGTGCCCCCTTGACCTATTGCTGAGTGCCTGGGAGAAGA
>VWZD01002610.1:18019-32120 GCA_013396695.1 Sakesphorus luctuosus
TCTGGGACCTCCCCAGAGAGCCAGGACTGTTGGAAGATGATGGAGAGCGGCTTGGCAATCTCTTCTGCCAGCTCCCTCATCACCCTGGGATGGATCCTGTCTGGTCCCATAGACTTGTGAGGATCCAGTTGGCTCAGTAAGTCACTAACTATTTCCTCCTGGAATACAAGAGGGCTATTCAGCTCCCTCTCTCTGTCTACCAGTTCCAGAGGCCAGTTGTCTTGAGGGCCACCTGTCTTACTGGTAAAAACTGAGGCAAAGTAGGTGTTAAGTATCTCAACCTTCTCCTCATCTTTGTTAACTATATTTCCCTGCAAGTCCAACAGAGAATGGAGGTTTTCCTTGCCCCCTTCTTTTTGTTATTAATGTATTTATAAAAGGACTTTTTGTTATCCATGGCAGAATTGGCCAAATTAACTTGACACTGCACTTTTCTTTCCCTGATTTTTTTTCTGCAAGACTAGGTAAATCTTACAGTCTCCTGTACTGAGCATTTTGCTATTCTAGTTAGAACTATTGTGGAGACGAAAGTGGAACAAACCTCAGGTTTTATGTTACTTCATTCATGATGCTTGCATTTCACAACCATGTTTTGTTTCAGTAAATCAGGAGGTATTCTGCTGGGAAAACCCTGAGGATATAGAAACTGGAGTAATCTTTCCTGCTCTGAATTAATAACTCTTTCTTCCAGTTTTCCTGAAAATGATATTCTGTTCTTCTAATTACTCAGAGCAAGCCACATCCTCTCACCAACATGAGGATGTAATGCCAGAAGACATGTGTTCTTAAAAGCATGGTGAAAGTGCTTAGGGTAATTCAATCCCTGATCCAAATTTAATCCTGACCACCTCAAATACATTTAGAGATCATGATAATGCAACCATGAAACCAGATAAGTGACTGTATGCGGCCTGCCAGTAAATTAGGTATTTGCCAGCAACAAATAGGTTTACTAGAATACAAATGTTTGATTATTTCTTCATATAAATGGAGTCCCCTGAACATTTGAAAGCAAAAATCCTAATAGACAATCCAGTCTTGAAGAACATAAGCAAATAGCATCCACGTTAATCTCAACAGCTGTCAGACTTAATTTAGCTGTCTGGGGATTCAATGCCACTGCCTCCATCTGGCCATGATGAAAAAATGCCATATCCCATGCAAACTGTGTTATGAAACAGTGATGAATATATCCTCTTTCTTTTTATGACTATTAAAATAATACAAGAAATCATTACATGTAATATTTTACCTGTAGTAGAATGAAAAAAATTAATAAAGTCCCAAGTTCAAACCGCACTTGTTGAATGACATGTTTATGACTGCTGAGGTTTAATATCATAAGCATGGGCCAAGAATGCAAATATCTTGTGACGAAGAACTCAGAAGTGGAGACAAAAATCCAGGTGATATTTATATGTTGCCTTCTGAGAATCTTGAATAAAGAAGGCAAAATGAATAGAAAAGGAAAAACAGTACCTGTGGTTGACCAGAGAAGTTGTGGTTGCCCCGACACTGGAAGTGTTTAAGGCTAGGTTGGATGAAGTTCTCAGCAACCTGGTCTAGTGGAACATTATAAACTACATATTCATTAAAGTTCATTCCAACTCAAATGATTCTGAGAGTCTATGATATAAGTTTTGCATCTATTTCAAGAGTGTCCCTGTTCCTCATTCCTTCTTCTGAAGACAGATAACATTTTAACATGGATTAGTAAGGTAACTTTCACTTTCTTACTTGCTTAATGCACACCTATACAAACAACTCTTTCTTCTCTGGGGACACCTGCTTGTCACTGGGGAGAAGCTTGCATGCCCTCACAAGGTTGTGTGCTATGCTGGCCATGGTTTGTGCCTCCGGTAAGGTCAGACAGGTCTCAGCTGAAAGGTCAGATAAAGTGTGTCCATGGGCAGGATGGGCTTGCTAGCCCCCTGGCAACCATCCCAGGAGAAGGACAACTCTAACTCCAAAACCAGAGCAGATGGAGCTCGCTTAGCCCTGTAAGGCTATCCATCTAAGAGAAGAATGCTCTAACTAAACGTACGTCCTGAGGACTTCACTGCCACCATCCAAGCTTGCTAGGCTGTGGCAGATGAACCTTAGGAGTAAGGGGTGAGGCCAGTTCTGTGCATGCTGTGCCTCACCTAAAAAATCCATTGTGCAGTCTTGAACAAACACTTCTTTATAGAAATGCATTTTCCCCTCTTTTCCACAGCTATTGTAAGTTATAGTCTATACAGTATAACAGAAAAAGTACATTTTTTAAAAAAGGAAATTTTATATGTCCAAAGAATAAATGTTATTGATGTACCTGAAGTAACTCCATGTTAAAATATGTTTTCTAAACTCATATATGTGACTTACTGCCTCATATCTACTCTGTGTCCTTGGTCTGCTGGCATGGAAGCATCATGGCCTTGCCTTGGTCACGAACAGAGCTCAAGGGTAACAGGGCTGAACCTGGTGAGCTCTTCCAAGGCATGAGCCACTTGATAGTGCAGACAAGAACAGGGTATAATAAGCTTTGGCGCAGGCTGTACATCAGTTATGGTCAAGACTGAAGCTGATGGACAGGTGAGCTGTGGTTCCACCAGGGACTGAACAGACTGGAAGGCAGTGCCAACATCTGATTGATGGTGCTAGAGACCAAAGGTGGGACATGGGCCAGACACACAACTGCAGAGCTGAGCTGCTGCACCAGCCAACCACTCAGAGTGGCAGGAGTGAGCCCTGTGCTGCTGCTGGACCTGCCATCCTGTTCATGACACAAACCCACGTGTGAAGGAGCAGAAAAAGACTTGGTGACTCTCCCAGCCACTCTCTGGTTCTACTGGTTTAAAAATTGTACCTGAAAGACTGCAATATAGAGATGATAATCCTTTTACTACCTAGGATAATAAGGTGTTACTATGTAATAGAAATAATAATACTCTTACTGCCTCTTCCCAAATATACCAGTGAAATAGCCTAGAAATATTAGCTAGTACAAACTGTAGCCACTGGGAATAGTTGTACAAGTCATTGCTGAAATGCATTAGTACACATTTAAAAGTACACATTAGTGCATACAGTACATATTTAATTCCACAAGTAAAAATCTTTTTTTTTTTTAAGATTTTTTTTAGGCCACCAGTCAACTGTGAGGCAACTTAGAAAGCTCTGGCATAGCAGAATGCACATTGGGACTAACTTCCTTTTAAAATTTTTACTGACAAAAGCAAAACAGAGCATAAAATTGCGTGAGTGTATCAAAGAACTTTTTTCCACTGTGGGGGAAAAAAATCCCAAAAAACAACAACATAAACCCCAAACTAAACAAGAAACCAACCAACCAAAACAAGACAAAGGAAACTCAACAACAAACCCCAAACAAGGTGAGGAGCTGATGTCAGTTGAATAAGAAAGACTGTGAATGATGAAGGAGTGTGTGGCAGCTGGGGGAAAAGCTGCCTCCCTTAACTTCTCATTTCCAAAATGTATTTATATCTTTCTAAAACAGGGCAGAGCTATAGCATTCCTCCCCAGCTTGGGAGTTTTGGGTAAGGTTTTTTCCCCCCAAGGATAAGAGGAAGGTGGTTGGATAAGATGGATGCCTTCGAAACACATTCCACCATAATTGTTTTCCCACTCTATTTGCTATCTGGGAATACATAAAAAAGGCAAACATGGCTTTGACTTGTCAAGCTATGTGCAGTACTGAAGGATAAAGTAGTTAATATAGCTGTTAAGGGGGAAGACAACATTTGTGGGCATATTTTATAGTGCAAAGACTGTTAGTGAGGATAAATACCATTTGTTTTATTTCAAACACCATACTCAGGAGTTTGGAAATAGACTAACTCAGGAAAGGTAAATGTGCATCAAGCCAAGCCCCCCCGGTTTTAAGCGGTCCCTCTCACCTGGATAGATGCAGCAAAGTGGGGTTTTTCAACGGTCCGTGGGTGCCACCTGGTGCCTATCTCCCTGCTGCCAAAGTCGCCGTGTCTATTCCCTTCATTCCAGCGCCCTCTCTGAACGCTTTTTAGAACTGGACCTTCACTAAATTTAACCAACACAGAGTATTAACTTGAAAGTACTCTGCTAATCAGTGCCAGGGAAGAAAATTTACTCCAGGGTTTAATGTATTAGAATTGCCATCTCATAGGAAAAATTATCCAAATACTTCACATTTAAGGAATCTTTAGCTCCACAGGTAGTTTACCTCACTAACTGCTGCCACAGAAACATAAGCAAAACTGCAGCTTTCGTAGCTCAGATGTCAAACAGGTCTTCATGCAAGGAAAGACTCAACATGAAGTTATAAAAGTGCTTTCAGAATAAGACAGTAAAAACTCAAATGACACTGAAAGAATTGCAGGGCTCCTGAGATCCAAACCATATTTTCTGTCAGTTTACCTAGAAAAACCTCCATCATCTATGCCAGTATTATCTTGCAAAGACAGAAGAAAATCTGCTGCTACTATTTCTGTTTATTGTCTGGTTTAGAGAATCATCAGACTTACCAGACTGCATCAAAGTTTGACTAATGGACTTAACACAATCTTGTGATTGTGGATTTTGGCAGTGTGTCAGTGCTTCTGTCCACCCTCTGAGAGCACTTTCCCTCTGGGGATGGAGAGCAGCACTGGACATTCATAGCTAATGATTCCTCTTTCAGTTGCACCCATATTCCCCAGCCAGGGACTCCAGGTATAACTTATCAAGGAGACAAAGTGCCTTCAGCCACTATGCTGCTTCCTCTTGCATCCCTCCTGCTGCCTCTCCTCTGATGCCAGCAGCAGCAAAATCTTCTGCTGAATGCACAGAGGAGCAGGGAACCAGCAATAGAGCAAGGCAGGAGTGGGAGATGGGGGCTAAAGAAGCTAAGGACTGTGGGAACATGCAAGAAATAATCACATACACAACCTGCTTGCAGGAAGCACAAGAGACAGGATTTGAGTGTGTATTAGACTCAAATCCCTTATGCTAAACCTTGGAGAAATTAAGGGTCATGTGTTGTTCAGGTCCCTGCTCAAATCACAACGTTAGAGGAAGGTCAAATCAGACCTGGATTTATCAGCTGGGTAAATCTTCAGAGCAAAGTCATTTGTCATTAGGAGGTGTCACATAATATACATAGATATATGTATAAATATATGTATAAAGCAAATTAAACAAATGCTGGGACCTTAGCAGCATGATAATTACTAAGTTATTGCATTACAGTAGCCTAAGATTTAGCTTTACACATGAATCTCAATTTCAAATTTTTGGGAATATTCAGTGCTGCTTTCCATTTTCTACTACATTGTTAACAGCACTCTCTGATCTATTCTAGCCCAGCAATATGGACAAAATACACTAAAATAATGAAGAAAAATAGCTGAAGAGAAATAGAAAAAATAACTTTTCCTCTTTCTGCACTAAAATTAGTATTTGTTTTGAGAGTCTGTAACAAATCTACCTAAAGATTAGTTTTAAAAAGTAAATAGTATCATTCCATTCTGGTTTACAGCTTTTTCTTGATAATTTCTCTAAGGACAAATACAATTCTCTCTCACCTTTCTTTTATTTGGCCTGACCTTTAATACTTTTTCCCAGGGCTCCTCCTGTAAAGATGCTATCGCATGAAGTCAATCAGGAAATGCATTTGCTATTTATTAAACATTTAAAAAAGAATTTGAAAGGAGTATTTTTCTAAGGTACCCTGCATGGTGTCAGAATTCTGAACTCAAGAGCAGGACCTTAAGCAACCTATGAAAAAAACATTAAACTAAAATAAAGCTACCTTCCTCTTTCCCCAGGAGCATTGAAACACGTGTGTTACTCTAGAGTTTTATTTCCGAATGCTATAGTCTAAGCCTTTCATTTTCTCTATCGTGAGAGAGAAGGTAAGAAAGTGTTGAACTATATGAAGAGGACAATAAAATTCTCATAAAATGGAAAGAGGCAAAAAAACACGGGAAGTGAAGGAAGATCCCAGTGAGGAGAGGATAAAGTGGCAATGACTCAAGTTTCCTTTAAAGAAAACAAAAAAACAAAACAAAATGAGAGAGAGAAATGGAACAGCTGAGAGCAGATCCACTGAGAAAGAGGGGGGATAGATTTTCATACAGCATCATTTAATGTTATTTGAGTTGACCTATTTCCTCCAGTTTCTCTTTTAAGGAAAGTTTGGATTCTGCAGAAAGCAAAGGGACACAATTCCATGTTCTGCCAGGAACCTGCTTTGTGTTTCTGATCATAGATCTCTTTTTCTTTGCCTCTGCTTACCTTTTCATCATTTTCTTGGCTTTGGTCTGGGTCTCAAAGAGCTGGAAGAGTAATCAGTGTCTTCAATACCAAACTGAGAAATGCAGGAAGGAGAGAAAAGGGGAAATTACTCTGGATTATGTGCAACTTTTTTATATTATTTATTTTATTACCTTTTTTCCCTAACCAATACAAAGAGCCAGGAAGAAAAATCATCTCATACAAAAAAAAAAATGACTCAGCATAAGACATTTTGTTCAAGTTTTTTAAGAAAACTATAAGAAATGAGCAACAGCCCTGCAGCTGACATTTTACCCAACACTCACGTACTAGAGCACTCACATAGCAGTACTAAGTCCAAGCCCCTCTTCTGCCTAAGAGCACCAGCAACATCTCAGATATGCACATACCCCACTCTTCTTCTCTGCTTTCCACCAGTAAAGAATCAGATAACAGACCTGGGATTGTTCCAGTTACAAGGTCTTTAGGAGGAAATCACTAGCCCCACCCATTTCCAATCAGCATGGGAAAAGTTTATACCACAAGTCACTGCCCTGACTCTGAGGAGAGTAGAGTTACAGCTGGGTATTCCACCTCACAGGTGAGCATCTTACCCCATTACCACAGGCTGGAGAGTTTTCCAAGGATGCTCTGTGGCTGCCTCCACCTTTGAGAACCTCTTAAATAGCACTTGGCCTGAAGGAAAGTGACTCCTCAACTTAATGGCAAGGACAGTCAGCTTTCAGCCTCTGCTTTGGTATGTTTAGAAAATGGAAAGACAAGTCTTATTACAGTCATGTGGCATAGCCTGGTAATTGGGGCTCTTTCTAAGACTGTGGGAGAAGAGGGAATTCATCCTTACTTCACACAGTTTAGGTAAAGCACTTTCAAGTAACAAAGATATAGCTGCACCAGGACACATCAGGTACTGAACTTCCAGAGTACACCCACTGTGCTAAAGAATAAATACGGGAGTACAGAACAAGCATTTAGCTCAAGCTCTGATGCTTTCAGGGCAGGTTAATTAAAGAATTATCATTAAAATCCATATTCATGATACAACCTTTACTTACACCAACAAAACCAACCAGCCAAAATAAAACAAAATGAAAATTCTCCACACAAAAATCAATATCACAACAGTGAACTGGACAATGTACACTAGACATGAGCATAAGCATCCCACAACTCTGTTGCCTGACACTCCACATTTCTGATGGTTTGGAAACAAATGTGTATCCATAACTAAGAGCTTGCATGCCCTCAAGCTCCTTTCCACCTATGTGCTCCCCTTCCACTGTGAATGTTTTGTTGTACTGAGAAGCTACTACCCCACAATAGAGTATACTGTGGAAAAAATAGCAACAAGTGAACAGGTAACAAGTGAAAAGGTGCATTTACAGAACAATATTTCTGACTCAATAACATAACATAGAGTTAGCTTCCAAGCTTGGCATAGCACCTCCTTAAAATGTGAGAAAAAGAAAGCTTATTTTATGTCTTTTGTGAGACATTCAACAACAGCCCTTTACCAAAATAATAGAATCATAGAATCGATTGGGTTGAAAAAGACCTCCGAGATCATCAAGTCCAACCCCTGGTCCAACTCCAGCCCATTTACTAGATCATGGCACTCAGTGCCACATCCAATCTCAGGTTAAAAATCTCCAGGGATGGTGAATCCACCCCCTCTCTGGGCAGCCCATTCCAGTGCCTGATTACTCTCTCTGTGAAGAATTTTTTTCTCATCTCCAACTTAAATTTCCCCTGGCAGAGCTTGAGCCTGTGCCCCCTTGTCCTATTGCTGAGTTCCTGGGAGAAGAGACCAACCCCCACCTGGCTAGAACTTCCCTTCAGGTAGTTCTAGACAGTGATGAGGTCACCTCTGAGCCTCCTCTTCTCCAGGCTAAACAACCCCAGCTCCCTCAGCCTCTCCCCATAGGACTTATGCTCCAGTCCCTTCACCAGCCTTCTTGCTCTTCTCTGGACCCGCTCCAGCACCTCAATATCCTTCCTGAACTGAGGGGCCCAGAATTGAACACAATACTCAAGGTGTGACCTCACCAATGCAGAGTACAGGGGAAGGATCACTGGTCCTGCTGGCCACGCTGTTTTTGATGTAGGACAGGATCCCATTGGCCTTCTTGGCCACCTGGGCACACTGGTGGCTCATGTTGAGCTTCCTGTCAATCAGTACCCCCAGGTCCCTTTCTGCCTGGCTGCTCTCCAGCCACTCTGGGCCCAGCCTGTAGCGCTGCATGGGGTTGTTGTGGCCAAAGTGCAGGACCCGGCACTTGGCCTTATTGAACTTCATCCCATTGCAATCAGCCCATCTCTCAAGTCTATGCAGATCCCTTTGCAAAGCCCTCCTGCCTTCCAGCAGGTCGACACTCCCTCCCTACTTGGTGTCATCACCAAATTCGCTGCTGATGGACTCAATCCCCTCATCTAAATCATCAATAAAGATGTTAAACAGGACTGGACCCAACACAGACCCCTGGGGAACACCACTAAATACATGTTTGAGTGACTCAATCAGACAAAGTAAGTAAGCAGAAGACCAGTTTCCTGTAGTGATTTTCAGACATGTTCAGGACAAAATTGTTTTATTCACACAGTCACTTCATGCAAAGCAGATCGATCTTTATATGTTCACTGCCTGAGTTAGCAATGATAGTGACAATCCCTGTATCTAAGAAGACATGTTAATACATGGTGAGCTTAACTTCCTCAGTCTCCAACTATAAAGTTGCATGATCATCCTCTTTTGCAGCATGGCAGGTTTCTCTGGAAACAAAGGGCGAGGGGTAAAGGTTTTATATGTTGGATCTGTTTGTTGTTTTTTTTTTTCCTCAACATTATTGCTGTTCTATTATAGATATCTCAGAAAAGCAAAGTCTGCACTCTATTCTTTGAGACTCAGCAGATGTCTTTAAAACACTTAGTCTATTAAAACTTATAAAGCATGATTAATGACCTGAAAGCTGCTGATCTGAGGTGAAAGACTCAGCAGAATTTGCCCAATAGCTTTTGCAGATTTATGTACCCTTCATTAGAAACCAGAACCAACAGTGTAATTACTTCTCTAAAGCTCAGATACGATGCTCAAAAACCTCTCCAAAACAATAAAAAGCAACTCAACAAGAAAAGGGGAAGTGCTCTGCAGCTCCAGAGTACAAAGTTCTGTTTGCCTCTTCATTTTTTTCGCCATAAACATACACCAAGAAAATTGCTTATTTGTTTATTTTTGTAAGGTTGCATTAACATTTTACCTGATTTAAAGAACCTTTTATTCCTATCAAAAATAAATTAATGTTTACAGACTTTTCACTCTAGCCAAGGGCATGAGTTAGTGAGTTTTGTGATGGACCTTCTCCATGTAAAAAACAGCACCCTGCAGTGCTAATTTGCGTGACGAAAATACCACTTTGTTCAGTGTAAAAATAAAGGTCAGACAAAAAACCCCCAAACTTCCATTTTGTATTTGGTTTTGGATCTGTAAGTAAAGGGGAGTGCTTTAGAGATAAATACATGCTTCTCAGGGTAAACATCAAGCTCAAAATAATATAAACATATATATATATATGAAAATATGCAATGTTTTCCCCAGGGACTTTGAAATTTATAAGACTAACTTCTCAGATGTTAACATCCAATGCACAATCTCAACACTATTAGTACTTGATACTGCACTTGAACTTATGGTTGGTCTTTAGCTGAGAACACATGAGGAGCTGTACATGACAAAGGAGAGAAATTTCTTCTCTTAAAGTTATTGCCATACAGAAGATCAATATCGAGAAAAAGAAACACATGTAAAGGAAATGACATGGGCTATCTGAGGTTGATGGCATGGTCTACAACATAGATCTCTGCTGCATTTTGTAGCCCAGATCTTCAACCTTCATAAGGATCTGTTAACTGGTAAAAAAGCAGTCAACTGAATGAAAAAAAAATATGATAAAAGGTAAAAAATACATTTAAAAAAGCGTAGATTTTTAAGACAAAATCATTCACGTTTCTTTAAATTTCTTTAAATTTACCCTCTTTCAGTTAAAAAAAATATTGCCTCTTTTCCAGTCACTTCAGGCTTCGGCAAAAAGTATGTTTTTCTTATAAGGCCATTTTATATAATAAAAGTTTCAATAATAACTTCTAAGAACCCTTTTTTCTCAAGACTGAATAACTTGAATTCTCTCAGTCTTTCTTCATAGGCGAGGTGTTTCAGCACTCTGATTTTTTTCACATTCACCGTCGGGACCTTCTCTCACAGACCTATGTCTTTCCTGTGCTGGGGATGCCAGAGCTGAACACAGTGCTCCCGGTCTCCATGACAATCCAGGGGTCCAATTATTCATCTACCAGTTTCCCCAAATCCTGTTCTGCAGGACTGATTTAAAACCATTCATCCCTCAGTCTAAGTTGATGGCCCTATTGCATTTCATGAGGTTCATACAGACCCACCTCTCCAGATTGTCACAGTCCCCCTGGTGTATCCACTACACCACTCAGCTTGATATCATCCTGAAACTTGCTGAGGGTGCACTTGATCCCACTGTCTATATCACTGATAAGGATATTAATTAATACTGATCCCACTGTGGACTCTTGAGAGACATCACTTGTTACAGGTTTCCACTTGGACATTAAGCTGTTGATTGTAACTCCTTGAACACAGCCATACAGACAATTTCTATCCATCTAACAGTTCATCCATCAAACCCATATCTTTCCAATTTAGCATCAAAGACATTGTGGATGACCTTATTGATGTCCAGGTAGTTGATAATTTGTGTTACTTAGACAGCTATAATGTCACTGCTATCCAAACTGAACTATGAAGTTCCCACCAATTTTATGTACAAAGCAAATTTTCCCAGGTACAGATTAATCAATAGATAAATTGCAAACAAGAATGGGGGTAAAACATAGAGAAAGGCTTTGTACTTATTTTTTTGTGGGAATCTACTCCCCAGAACTGTTTGAGTCACTTCCAGTTCTCTCACTACATGGACTTTTGCCAGAGGCCACAGCTCCTGTGTGGACACTTTTCAGCTTGATAGCAAATCCAGGCATGCAACAAGCCCTGCAGAGAGATTTATTGCTCCTGACCCTTATGAAGTCTTAAACGAGGTTGTGAAGCCTCTATAGAAATGGTTCCCAGTCAGCAAAACAGGGAAATAATTGAAATGGCATGAGAAACAACCACTGGGTTTACCTCAGGATAAAGGGGGGAAGGAGAAACACATATAATTATGAAAATTCCTTTGCGTTACCTAAATTTGCCCTGAAGAGTATTTAAACTGTTTCCAGTACATCTGATACAGGACTGGCACTATATGTCTAAATATGTAACAGCCAGTTACTTTTATACAAAAACATCACTTTGCATTGCCATTCAATATCCAAGATTCAAGTTCATACAAATTCCTTGACAAATTCAACCAGCAATGTGAACTCTATTCAACTGTCAAAAAATATGAATATTTATGGACAAATCTCATCAGCTTTACTCTCTGAAGCCCTTTACTTTTAATGGGATTTGTGAATGAGTAAACATCAAGGTTGTAAGAGGATGGACACTATTGTCTTTACAAGTCAACTTGAAAGGAATAGGGAAATAGAAAGTACTCAGTACCCTTAAGTAGTTCTCATAGCCTTTTGTATTTCAGCAATTGTGCAGCCAGTGTAACAATCACCCAGCCACATTCGTGGGGCACACGGCTTGTCCTTCTTGCATATAATACCCTTCTTTGCTGGTCTGAGCAATGGCAGCAGATTGCCGGACAAACAGCATAAGGTAAGCCTGTGGTTTGGATTTCTGGGGCCAGGATGTTTGGCACTACCAGATGCTGAAGGGGAAATAGACTTAAAGGTTTAGAAGCTAATGGTCATCTGCAGTCATGGTTCTCTCCTATGCTGCTGAACAAGGAATTCTCTGTTAGCAGACACTTAAAAATCACAGAAAGGCTGTCACATCAACATTACTCTCATAACAAAAGCAATTTATGATGTTTCCCCTCCCCTCCCCTCCAGCATGTGCTCATTCCTGCCCCTCTGAACTTTAAGATCCCCTTCAAACATATGAGGTCAGACTGTCATTCAGATTGCTGAAAAAATTCAGCTTTGAGGGGAAGGAAAAAACCCACACCTGCATACACACCTTATTCAGGATAAAAAAATAATAATCAGGAAAACAGTGAATGGATTTGGTTTTTTTCCAGTTCTGATTATTTTAGTGAATTTTTTTGCACTGCATCCCCACAAACAAATATGTGAGTGGTAAACTGTGCTACAGGATCTGACACAAGCGGCCAGGCAGCTCATAAAAGGTCCTGATAATATACCCTCAGTTTATTTCAGGGCAATAGGTACATTTCTAGGAATACCTGGTACCAGTGATTTGGGGGGCTTTGAGCTTACCTTCAGGGCTCTTAAAAAGGTATAGGAAGCTGCTACAAAGACACTTTTGATACTCAGGATAACATCAGCAGAATATACCTGGCTTTTCAAATTAACCATGTCAAAACTGTGACCAAGAACTATGATGACATTCTTGCATGTGAAAGTTATGATGTTCTGAGATATAAACCATTCATATATGTGTGAAAAATACATCACAAAGGAAAAATAAAATATTCCTGGATGTTCTGATCAGCTACAGAGTCACAAAAAGAAAAATAATATTTTGTCAGAAATGTCAAAGTTTTCAAGATTCCAAATAGAGAAACATCTTGTTAACATCTTCTTTCATGGGTGCCTTGCTTGTCTTATTTTAACTCCTTAAGTTTTATCTCTGTATTAAATCTGTCTGATCATAAAGTCTAAACCAGATACAGACTTCCATAGATGTACCAGGATAAAAATATCCAAGCCTAGTTGCTCTCATGGCCAAGATAACAGTCTGATGAGTACATAGCTATGAGGCCTTATGTTTAGGTCATACCACATTTGGTCTGTGAACTCTAAATTTAAACTTCTATAATCTGGGTACATTGCAAAACCATCTCTTTCTTTGACTCCTGAGTCTCAGACTCTTGACATTTTTCAGAAATGGGATAACATCACTCTGCCAGCAAAATCCTGCTCAGCCACCCAAAGAGACTGCCTCTTTGCCAAGTTCTATTTTTTTGGGCACTCGTCAACAGCTCAGGACATGCACAAGCACATACAGTGAGTGTTACAGGACGTTTTCTTAAACCAGGCACTCTTTAAGCTAAATAGCACTTGCAAAGGAGGTGTAGGCAAAACATGATTGATCATCTGCATGCTTTCCTTGCCCCACTTCTCTTGTCACTTCAGTATGTGCTTGAGATCAGCTTCCCTCAAGTCTGCCTTGGCTGAGAGCCTCTCTCCTATTGTTTTCTTCCTTTCAGACTAACAGGAGTCCCTCAGCATGGAAACCATGTCCCTGTGATTCTGGTGAATATCACCCCAATCCACAAAAAGGGCTGCAAGGCTGACCCTGGCAACTACAGGCCTGTCAGCCTGACCTCCGTGCCTGGCAGGGTTATTGAGCAGATCATCCTGAGGGCAATCACACAGCACCTTCAGGATGGACAAGGGATTAGATCCAGCCAGCATGGGTTTAGGTGGGGCAGGTCCTGTCTGACCAACCTGATCTCTTTTTATGATCAGGTGACCCAGCTGGTGGATGAGGGGAAGGCTGTGGATGTGGTCTATCTGGACTTCAGCAAGGCCTTTGACACTGTCTCCCATAATATACTCCTGGAAAAGCTGGTAGCCCATGGCTTGGACAAGTGTACCCTCTCCTGGATTAGGAGCTGGCTGGAGGGTCAGGCCCAGAGAGTGCTGGTGAACGGAGCTGCATCCATCTGGCAGCCATTCACTAGTGGTGTTCCCCAGGGGT